>JBCEZV010000028.1:5432459-5449410 GCA_039654365.1 Cataglyphis livida | reverse complement strand
TATATATATATTAAAAAATTTATTTTTGCAAAGCGTTATTTATATACCTATATATCTTGCATTACTAAGTAAATCAGAAATTTTTAAATAGTGAATAATATGATGTATTACTAAAAGACTATAAAATATCTTCTAAAATAATTTCATATAACTGCAATGTGCGAAAAAAGAGAATCGTACAGTGAGTTCTGCTGCAAGATATATCTCTCGGATTTCGGAATCTCTCAATCCTCTTGCGTAAAAATTCTTGATTGTAATCGGGCGAGCGTATTTGGTCGGAATTCGCGAATTTCCGGCACTCGCACGCGACAATCGAGTGTGTCGGGAGCGTAACGCGACGGCGACGCGTAAAAGTGAAACGCCGGGACGAAGTTTAATCAGCATTTCGCTGGTGAACAAAAGGTACAGAACGGCGGGGCCACTTTCCAACTGTTAATGATGTTGCATTGTAACGGAGTTTCCGCGCGTTGTGGTATTTGCATCGCGTTTGGATCAACAGAGGCAAAATGAGGATTTGGTTGAATAAAGTAAGCCGGGCTTAGCAATAGTCCGTTATATTCCTTTTTACATTATACATATAATAGCTGCATCTTTAATGCGGATAGAGAAGGAAAATTCGCTTAAAGTTAGATCCAAGTGACTCGCTGGTTCCAAGTTCATAATTTATAGTCCGTATTCGCTTTGAAAGAGTCTGTATATTTAAAGCAAATCTCTTTCTCTCTCTCTCTCACTCTTTTTCTTTTCAAATTATGAAGTTGTTCCAATCTCGCATTGAGCTACGTCATTTTACGAATTATGTTATATTTCTTTTCGAGAAGATTTTAAACATCTTGTAGCTATTATGCTCTATGCTATTCCTAATGTAAAGTAACCTTATAATGAATAATAGGAGTTACAAAATGACATACAAAATTATGTCTAAAGTGTAAAATTTATAATTTACGAACTTATTGTTAGAACTTATTCCATTCTCTGTTTACACTGACAAGAAAATGATTCACTTACTAAACAGATTAGCAACGTAAGGCGTATGGCACGTGGAACGCTTTTCATTTTTATCCTTCTTTTTATCTCTTTCTTTCTTTCTCTCTCTCTCTTTCATATACGAGTGAAAAATGCGTAAACGGAACTGGGACATTACCTGACAATGCGAAGGACTCATCGGTATTCAGTGCGCTTAGGCGCTCTTCACGAGCTTAAGAAGCCGGCCTTATGTGAACATCGCGTTCATCGAACCGTGCCGTGGTGACCTAGTATCGATGTTTAGATGTCGTGATTCAACGTAGATCTTGCTTAAGAAAGGTCGCGTGCTGCCGTCATTTAAGAAAATTTTTCAATTTTGAACGAGGAGAAAACTTGAGATAAAGTTTGTTTTTATATAGAGAATATTTATATTCGGATTCAATTATTTACTAAAAAGTTATAAAATAACAATTAAAAAAAATCTGACAATTAATGATATACGTGTAGCACGCAGTTGGAGAAATATGCCAAATAGATAGAAATCTATATCAGTAATTTATATATCCTTTTTTTTATGCAATAAAAACTGGTATAGTTTCTATAAATTTTTAAACATTTTATAAATATAAAAAAATGTATTTTTTACCAATTATTTGATTTATAATTACGAATAAATGGGGACTATTTTCATATTTTTTGTAACATTGAAATCTGAATCAAAATGACGCTGTTTTTAAATTTGTTATACAAGGTATCTGTAACTTCTCGTACAACCTTTTAAAAAAGGAAATAGATTTTATCAAAAATCGCTAAAATTTCCACGACTCGGGTACGCTGTATTGTATAGTGACATTTTCAACTTTCGGAAATGGGCTACCCAAAAGGCTAGTTGAATTTTTTAAATGATACATGGCACTTGTTATATACCAATAATTTCTTCGCCATCGAGGCAGTGATTTCAATAGCAGAGTCAGCTGACGATCTTTCATTCGGCGCTTCGCGCTCTTTTTCTTTCTCTGCTTTCATTCTTACTTTGAACAATTAATGTTTCGAAGTCTCTTCCAATACAGTGATTTTTCCACAAAATAATTTTTGCCAGATTCATGGGTAATTTTGAATAATCTTTCATCTAACGTCTCTAAAAGATTTAGATCAACTTTATATTAGGATATAATTTTTTAAGAAGGCGAGAAAGGTCAAAAAATTTCCTTATTTTTTTTTAGATGTAATAAAATAACGAATTATTTTTATTGACTAGAGATATCTAAGATATCTAAGATCCAAGAACAAAGAAGCAAAATTATTGCAATTAATATCTTTAATTTATTTATTTCATTTTTCGTGCAAAGAAAAATCTAGAAAAATTTAGAAAGATCTCTTTGTAAGGTTTAAGATGTAGAAAATAAATTCAAATTCCAAGATCTATAAGATTTCACATCCTTATTAAGAGTTTAATTTAATTCGCAAAGCAATACATCTGATAAAATAAAATTATATTCTATTTTTCTTTGATAGAGACCTTTTAGCATCAATTATGTCGATTTTTTCCACATCATCAGTTAAGGATCAAATCGGACCGTAAGTGAATCGACAATGAATGAATTGTGAGATTGTAGGTCAGAGACATCAATTCAATATACATAATCGGTACTAATCAAATCTTGGAGAGATATATTACGGAAGACGTGCTATGTCGCTTAGATACTCGGCAGAAATACAAGCCTGAGTCTCATTTAAAAGATGTAGCAAAGATAAAGTCTTACTTATATTAACCTTATTTATAGTCGGTTAAATAAATAGAGATGGACGAGATAGACGGATAGATGATAAAATATCAACACGACAGAATGTAATCAGTTATGTCATTTTCAATAGAATATAGCTATTTCTTGATTACATATGGATACATATACTCTGTGGACTTTGTTCAAATGAGGAGAAGAAGAAGGAGAAGGGGGGAGGGGGCGGTAATGGGGTAATACTTGTGATTCTGCGCGCGTATAGGATCACAAAGTATTACTACATTACTCTTCGAGATGCTTCGAAAGCGAGGCGACAAAAAACAAGAATTCGGTCGAGATGCGTCTAAGATGCGTGTGGGGACGGGAATAAATAAAACATAAGCCGATGCTTTTCAAAAGGAACACGCGTGCTCTCTGCGAGTCATCGCCCCGCACGGATGACAGCGTCAAGAGAGCGAGATGACACGAAAAGCACTCCGCGATCAAAAACGCATACCTCGAGAGAGGACAAGTGACGTGTCGCGTACGAGATGCGCGCTAGCGATCAATTTTTCTTCCGTTGTACTCCGGAGAGATTTGCCTCTTCTGACATTAATATTCCGTTGAAACAGTTGCTATTTCGTGTAATACATAATGTATAAAGGTATGATAGATTCTTGCGTTTTTGTTTCATTAAATTTTAATTAATCTTGTTTATATATTGAAGACAATTTAAAGATGTTTTAGATGTACAATAGTAACAAAATAAAAAAAAAACATTGTTTGAGAAATTAAATAAATAAATCCGTATGATTTTTAACATCTTCGTAAAGTAAAGTAGTTGTACTTAATATTTTTCCTAATTTATGACAAAAGCTTTTGATTATGAATACCCCTGAAATCAACTGCAAGAAACAAAAAAACGAATAATTTGCAGAGAAAGAGAGAGATAGATAAAGATAATATTTTTCTACAATTTTTAATAAATAACTTTTAAACGTAAGTGGATCTAAATCAAGTTTTGCACATTAGGATTTTCTTAATATATGTAAAAAATTTTATTTTGTTGGCAATATTTTTTCTTTGTGAAATTTATCATTAAGTGCTACAATACGCGATTTTCCATAAGAATCAATAATTATTTTAAATTAAATTTAAATAATTTTTAACTCGTTAAGAGAATTGTGCTCAGATTTTGCACAGATATCTAGAAGAAAAATATAAAATTTTCATGCTTTTGTCAATGTTTGACATGTTTTGACATATGACATATGACATGGGCATGATTAATTTCTTTATTTTAAGGATAGCAATATAATAGTATCATACTTTTCAAATTTCACAGTTTTGTTTTAATTTAAATTGGATATTTTTATTTTTGAATCAACTTTTCTTATATATCTTGGAAATATAAAATTTAAACAAAAGAACGTATGCCTAATTTGAGCCAATTTTCTAACCAGAAATTATACTTTTTCTAAAAAAAAAAAAAAGATTAATATACAACAGATTGTACTGGAAATAACAATGGGTTGTTAAATTTATTGAACTTATAATTTCTTCCAACATATATTTTAAAATACGTTAGAATGCCTTTTAAAATAGAAAGAATACAAGTAACATGAAATTTTGTCGATATATCTATTGAAAAAAAGTCTATTTTTAACATCCTGGGATATTATATATCATCCAAAATAAATGGTTTGTGTCGAAATAGACGGCACAATCTACTTCTCGTGATTTTTCCATTTCGAATCTCTGAGACATCGTGATTCGACTCGACTCCAGTCGCGTCCCATTTCGTCACTCATCCATCGTAGGGTTAACAGCCCTTGAATCGGTCTCGACCGTAAGTCCTTCAAACGTATCACCCGTGCCACCCGTTGGATACGCGCGGTGATTACCGCAGTGTACGTTATTCGTACATATAAAAAAATAATTTAAGAAAATAAAAACAAGTCTACATGAGGTGTTTTAATTTCACATCGAAGTTTCAGTAATAATAATTACAAAAATAATAGTCTTACTTTTTAATAATCGTAAGGTAATTTGAATAAAATAAGTCACCATAAATTTTTGTATTTTGCTCATTGAAATAATGGTCATAAAATATCTCCGTGTGAAATAAAGAATCGTTTAAAGTATATTATAAATAAATATTTTTCGAGGGAAATAATGCACACACAATGCGTCTTCGTGATTTGCCAGAGCATCCTATCATCTTCTTTCTCTTTCTCTCTCTTGATTTGACCGAGTTTACTTTCAACAGACAAAAAAATATCTTTACGGTGCTTTAAGGGTTTAATATGCGTGCTCGCGTGCATGAATGCATACAATCGGACAACTGACTCACCAGGGGCCCATCTGTGCGCCACGTGGTGAATGCTGTTGTGCTCGAGAGAGCAAGATCCCCTTGTTTCCCCGTTGACGAGAGGAAAATCAATGCCGAGCGGCGTTTTGGTTAACGATGATCGAAAAATGGATTTGGTACCGTCATTCGCGTTTTTTTTTTTTAATTTTTATTTATTTATTTTTTTTTTTATTTTTATTTATTTATTTTTTTTTTTTATTTATTTGCTTTGGCGTTCGATTTTGTCTACGCATGCAATTTGTGGGCGGTGAAACGTGCCCGGGATTCGTTCATCCGTTTAACATCACGTACATACGTTTTCTGCAACCTTTAGAGGATCCTTTATCGTCCCTCGTACCTTCGCTCGGCGATTAATGTTTTACGATACCTTCTTGTGTCTGCTCATTAGCATTTAGGGGAAGACAGACTTTTTCCCAAATTAGATAAAAGCTGCTGACAACAATGAATGTTAATCTTGCATTCTTTACTTTCTTGATTATTCCGATAGAATAGATTAATACACATATAGTGTCGGGCTGAAATTATGATTAACATAAACATCTTATGTTAATTGTGTGTTATGAAAATTTATTTTTATCTGATTGCGCATAAATTTTTATATAGCAGTATAATTGATTGTAAAGCAAATAACAATATAGTGCCTAAATTATTTTTTGTTAAGTCTTAAATTAAAAGATATTTAAATAGTGCTGTTATTTTTTGTAATAGCATAACATTTTAAATAAATTCTTGAGTCTAATTTAATTTATCAGTTAATTCACAGAATTTTGAAAAAACATTATTTTCTTATTTATTTTATATAAAATATCGCGATATAAAGTGATGTATAAAATATTACGATTAAAATTGCTTTATTACGCGAGATAAGGATTACTGAGCTCTTCATATAAAGATAGTCCCCTACAATATATCCGATAACTGCGCTAGTAGATCCCAGATTACAGATTTACCCCATATAAGATTTTCCTTACATAAAGAAAACGTCGTATTCTCGGGGGAATGTTTATTGAAGCAGGATGCATACGCGAGATTTCATCAGAGTACGAGATACAACTAGTATTATATCTAATCTTGACACAAACTGCAGCTGCAATCGTTTAAAATTATATAAGGATTCCCTCTTCTTCCTTTTCCTGTATTGCCCTACGCGTTTTCGACTGTTAAGTATATGATAACGATGCCTCCTCTGTCACAATACCAGACTTGAATTTTTTTTTTGGCAAATCATTAGAAAGACTGCCGTCCAAAATTAGTCACTATTATATAATTATTTTTTTCTTGAGCTGATATGAAATTTGTAAAACATAAATATTACGATAAGACTTCTATTTATATTTTTGTTATACTCTTGTTTGATAATAATTGTTACTTGCTCACATTGCATTTAATAAAATGCATCATTTATTTAATTATTATATTTCATTATTTTGTATTAAATTATTATATGTTATATTATCTAAATAATTTTTTCTTTTCTGTTTTTTTTTTCTTGCTTAAATGGCCTTAATTACTTTGAAAATTTGATACACAATGCCATTTTTAGTTGCTCTTTTAATCTCATAATTAGTTTATTTAATTAACCTAAAGGCTATTTTTTGTCATTTTTTCTATTAAAAAACAGCCACTATTTAATTTTTTTTTTAGTCCGATGACTGGATGGCAGCGATATATGTGCCAAGTCTACGAAACTAGAATCTTAGAAGTATCTTAAGTATCTGAAGAATTCTTTTTGATTACTTAATGCATATTGCGTTTCATAATGTGTACTCATGTCCGGTTGTCACAAGATAAAATTGATATTTTACTCGCGATGCATCCCGTAACTGCGAAATCTCTACGATGATATCGATCGGTCGGCCGTGCCGCGACTTGCAATCGAGCAATTTGTTCGTTCATCCGATATACCGTTCGCGAGCTGAAGTATCTTGCGCTCCTGATGTACGAGCGTTTATCCAATGCTATGCGATATCGGAAATCGCGTCTCTCATCGATTTTTGCATCGATATGATTTGCATCGTATTGATATCTATTGGCGAATCTCGCTTATATAATATTATATAATATCGGAAATTGATATGTCACATTCGCGATCGTTATCCTGTCTAAATTTGATCGATGATGACGATAAATAAAAATGGACAAGAAATAAGGCAGAAATAGAGAAATAGCTAAAAAACTAAATATAAAGACAAGTTTTTGAATTAAATATAAGTATTGAATTTTATAGTATTAATATTTATTTATATAATTTATTTATTTTAAAGGGAGTTAAGTATGTAATAAAAATTATATGTATATTTTTTTATTAAAGATTTTTTATTTTAATATGTAAAATTGCATGTTTAAATGATATACATTCTTTGCATCTTGTCTTGTTTTTCATTATTTGTGTGGTATATCGTATATTAAAATATATTGAGAAAATGAAAAATATATTTTATTGAAATGCGGAATGAAAAAATCACATGTTTTTTTATTTTTAAATAATTGACGAGAAAAAAATACGAAAAATATTTGATTTACAAAAGATTTCAAATTTCAATTAATTATAATATGTTGTACGCTATATATGAAATATAATTAACAAGGTGCCTATACCCTGGAAAAACATGAAAAACCTGGGATTCTCAAAAAATTTTTTTATACTTAGATAAATCAGGGAACTCTTATCGAATTTTATTGACTCAAGGAGTTTGTAAAAAAATTCTTTGATAATTTTATTCTTGCAATTTTATTATAAGCAGTAAGTATTCCGTCAATAAGAATTATGTGTTTAAAATATATTATAAATATATATCTATCTTTGTTTATATTGAATGTCTTAACAAAATATTGAATATGCAGTTCATACATTCTTTATTTTAATTTTTAATGTTAAAAAATGAAAATGTAATGCAAGTTAAAAATTATTATCTTAACGAAACTATTCAATTATTATTTTTTTTTTGTCTGAATGAAAAGCGTTAGAAAACGCGTGTTATAAAAAAACTTATTTTATTTATTAAAAATTTTCTTTAAAATATTCTCTTCACCTAGAATTTTAAACAAAAATATCTGGATTATTAGGGAATTTTTTTACAAAATTTCAATAGACATTCTGATTAGCCATACAAAATCTAAGATTAATTAAAATAATCAAAATTGTAATTAAATGACAGAGACTTTTCAGCTTTAAATACGCGATGAAAATAGCAAGTTATCTATAAATGAATCTCTTTCTCTCTCTCTCTCTCTATTTCGCCATTTCTTATTTCCATTCTTCTTTTTCACTACGAAATCGGCGCGACAAAAGCGCGCGCGCGCTCGTGCGCTCTCGCGCTCTCTCTCTCTCTCTCTCTCTCTCTGTCTCTCTAAACCCTGTTCGACCGCGCATCGCGAATACGGGGTATCGATCGATATCCGTTTGGTGTGCGAGAGGGAGGTAAATTTTCGCACAGCAACGAGATATATCCGGAAATAGGCCCGCGACATTAATAGACACCGGCAACGGTGCACGGTAACCACCCTTTACTTTTCTGTCGCTCTTGCTCTCTTTCTCTTTTTCTCTCCCTCTTTTTCTCTCTGTCTCTCGGCCAAAGCGGAGCGATTTTCCAGGGCCGTAGCTTCGGATCGTCGTCTCTTGTATGGCAACGAGGAAGCTTGTTCACTCGTTCGTTCGTTCGTTCGTTCGTTCGTTCATTCGCGGTTATGAACACGCAGATTTATTGACGCTCGCGATGCCTTTGCCCCGTTAAAGTATGCGCCGCTTCAACTTCCTGTTGAAGTATCGGTAAACAAGCACAAGCGCCCTATCGTGTCTCTCAACGCGCTCTTCTATTGCTTAAATGCCTCGAACGAGATCAATTGAAGTCTTTTCGCTTTAGCATGTAAATTACGCGTTTCATATATATGATATAATATTGAAAGCAATATTATTTCTTTATTTTGTATACGACTGATGATTGCTGCTTGTATATAAATGAGAATCATATTGTTTTATATTTATATTTTTTTCTTCTTAAAAAATTCTTTATTTCATTTATTCTTATAAAGAACTTTCTAAAGAAATTTTAGCTTTATTTAAATGCATATTTATTTAACACATAAATATTTCGAAATTTTGTAACAGCTATTTCATTTTTTAATTACATTTGCCTTTTTTTTACCAGTTTATAAAATATTTATTTGTTTACTTCGAAATAAATAAATATAAATATAGTTTCATAGTAATATAAAATTAAAGCACAATTTCATAAAATATTAATTATATGCAAAATTACAGATTTGCTCATTTCGTAGTTTAAATTTCGAGAAATGATTTTGCGCTTGACAGTTTCGTGTTTCGAAGTTATGTTAATTTTGTGTTGCGACACAGAAATTATATTCTTTAAACCAAGAATATTAACGGAGAAGTTTGCACATGTTGATCACATTACTTAGCGTTAAAACAGCTTGCTACAGTTTGCGCGACGTATTGTGTATACACAGGGACCATATTGTGAACTATCGATCGCGTCCCCCTGTACGAGCGGCACAACATTGCCTATCGAAAATCACAGCTGCTAATGCGACCAAGGATACAATATCGAGGACCGTAATTACACCGAAGCGCACACACAAATTCGTTTCGGTAGGCTCGCCGGGTCGGTGGATTTTCGTGATTGAGTTCGCGGTTAACAACGTACGGCTCTCTTATCGCGTCCAATTCTCTGTTATACCGCCATTGTTTATCGATAGTATTAGTTCTTTATTTGTCTAAAGAACTTCTTGTATTTTTAATTAAACCTTCCTCCTCCTTAAACCTTCGATTATTAATATATAACGACGTATTCTAAAAGTTTTTGTTATACTAATTTGCTTTTGGAATAATATGATACTGATATATTAATTATATATAATGTATTTATAATCAGTGCTATAACTTTATAATTTATTGATTTACAATTATATGTAATATATGCTGAATTTAATTTTTTTATATCACACATTTTTTTTTATTTTTAACCTTTATATTTGATTTCAAACATTTAATTGTTAATATACCAAATTTGCTTAATTCGAAAATGATCAAATTGAGTGTAATTTATAATCCGATCAGCACATTAATATGCTAGAGGCAATTCTATACTTTATCGAAATTATTAATAAATTTCTACTAATTTAGAAAATCAATTTATCATACATATACAGAGTGGTTACATCCTGGGAAAACATAGAAAACCTGGAATATTCTCAGGGAATTTTTTTATAACTGAGAGAATTATGAAATTTTGTTAAAAATTCTCTCTTTGATAATTTTGCCCTTATATTGTAAGCAGTAGACAATTCGCCAATAAATCATGTTGTGAATTATAACACATCACTCAATAAGTCTCCGGTCTAACTAAGAAAAACAAATTTTTTTTTAGAAATCACGTGGGTCTGTCAACAATGTTGCCATATATGTGTCAGACCGGGAACTTATTGAGTGATATGTTATGTTTCAAATATATATCTATTTCTATTTATATATTCAATGCCTTAACAAAATATTAAATTTGCAATACGTATTCTTTATTTTATTTTTTAGTAATAATAAAAATGTTATGCAAGTCAAAAAATTTTATTTTAACGAAAATTAATAATTTTTTTTTTCAGTACATTTGTAAATCTAGCATTTGAAATGGCTTTGCGTTTTTCCTTTGTATAAATGAAAAGAATTAGAAAACAGGTACAATAAAAAAAATTTTTTTTTAGAAAGCTGCATCAAAAAATAAAATATTCTCTTTATCCAGAACATATTTTTGAATAAAAATATCTGAAAGATCAGGGAATTTTCAAAGAAATTTTTTTACAGAAATTTGAGTAGATACCCTGTATATATTGAGGCATATATTTTTCTAATATTAAAGAATATCCCAACACAATTTGATGTCCTGACAGTTGTTGATTTCTTCATTAAAAAAAAAAAAGTATTACTTTAATTTCTCTTAATAAAATAATACAAAAAGATTCTTCACAAAACTACTTTTCAAAGCTAATAATAAAGTTTTATGATATAAAGTTTTCAATAAAATTCCTTTTCAGATATTTTATTGAACAGTGATACAAGTCTATTTCTATGTTAAAGAATAATCGCGCGCGGAAATAATTAATAAACCAATTCTTATTAATCCGCTTTGATATCGCAAAATATAGTCTACTGGCGATAGAAACATTGCTGGCAGCTCGTTAGCCGTTACATCGGATCGCGATACGACGCGAATAAATAATAGCGACTCGACTGGTATTGTGCATCTGTCGGTGAGATATAATACGCGATTTTTCGTATGTCAAGCTCCAGTTAGCCGAAGTTATTCCTAAGCCAAGCTGGAGAACCTACGACGATGATGACGTGAGTAGGCGCGTGTTTATGCCCACGCAGAAAGTCGAATAGAGACGTCTAAAAAAAAAGCTAGGCCAAGACGAATCTCTCAACGGCCACGTTGGTAGTGCTATCAATAGTTCGGTCGTCGGCTTCAAGTACCTACTTACTTTACCCTCGAGTCTTTCACACACTGGCGTCGAGAGGGTCAGGCATACAAATGGCGATCGCGTAAAGAAAAAAATGTGTGTGTGTGTGTGATCAAAAATCATTGCTACAAGATTTAAAAATGTATTTCTTAATTGATTTAATATGATTTTTTTTTTACTGAAGCGATTTAGCATCGTGTGTTAGAAACTATTAATATTATTTCCTCATAGAGGAAGTTTTTCGTGAAAAATCTTTTTTTCCAAGTTTCTACGCCACTGTGTTCAAAATGTTTCAAAATGTCGAAAAATTAGATTTTTTTAAAATGTCCGTATGTGTATGTATGTATGTATAGATTGATTGAAAATTCAACATCTATAACTCAAGAATTGCTTGGAGCTATAACGCTGTAATTTGGCACACAAATAAAGTAGTACAATACTTTTATTTACTGTCATTTTTATAAAAATTCATGTAGTGTTTTAGATTTTAAGGCAATTTTCCAAAAAATACAAGCTCTAACTTTTGCAAATTTTGAGATATCGAGCTAAATTTTTCTAAATGATAGTATCTTTTCTAAATGATAGTATTATTAAAGGATGGTTGGCATTGAATTTGATGAGAATCGGTGAAAGGGTTCATTTTTTAATGAAATTTTTAATTTTTTTTTAAATGTAAGTTTTCGAATTTTTGAAAAAATATTTTGTAATATCTTGGTTGGATTTGTCAACATTAAAAATATGGGCGTATATCGGCTCTATGTCGGCCTGTCTACAAACTCCTTACATAAAAATAAAAAAAGCGAGCATATTAGAACTTGTACATTGTTTCTTTATCTTTTTATTTTGCTCAAAAAGCTTTCTTTGAGGAAGCCAAAATTGAAAAACTTACTTGCTTTGAGGAGGAGCTTTGTGAGTAAACTGAAATGATGAGAAAGCAATGTGCAAATTTTTAATTTGCATGATTTTTATTTTGTTTAAACACTTTAATAAAAACATTAAATCTTCATTCACATCTTACGAAGTAAGTCTGCTTAGAAATAATCTGCTTAATTTGCTTAAGATAACTTCTTATTTAGATGACGTTTGTTTAAACATTTAATCTTAGCAATAAAAATAAAAATCACTTTCATAATTTGAGATAACATATATTTGTACGATTTGTTTTTGCAAGTCTAAACTATTTAGTCCAGACAGACTTGTCGTAAGAAAAGAAAGGCAAGGCGGTAAATGCATCCTCGTTTAGGATCGATGAGTGTGTACAATTTTTGCCAACTCATCCTTAACAAGGGTTGTCTTATTAAATTGAGCGTCAATTCAACGGCGAGTTGTGTTGTAGTTTTCGCCCGCCAGGAAGTCGCCTTAAGCTCGACCTAACAACAGCTTCGGAATATCGAGCGATGAGCGCGTAAGTTATTCGTGCTAGGGAGGGAAACAGGGCACCGACCCTTGAAACTGTACGTTCAAGTGTGTCAGAAATCTGAAAATCGCCGAATTAATCCACGAGTCGTCCGGGTGATCGCGCTATAATTCGCAAATTATGACAACCATCTCGTTTCGGAGAGAGCAACACGTAATATTGTCGCGACAAAAGTGCACGTAAACATAATGATATACAGCTGTTACGTGCGGTGCGGCGATGGGGGAGGTAAAAGTGCGCAATTTGGCAATTTGGCAATTTTGAGTGGAAGGAAATATTAATCTCTCAAATGTAAGATAATTGAGAATGCTCAAGAAATATGTTGAAAATGTACAGTAATAATGCGTATAATAGATATGTGCTTGGGCTCTGGATATATGAAATATAAATAATACAGGATATTTAATAAAAATTCACGGAGAGTTTGTCCAGGAGGAAAAACTTATTCTAAAAATTTTAAGAATTGTCATTCATATTCCGTGCTAAAGTCAAGTCTGTTTATTTATCATGATGTCAAAAAATCCTATTAAAAAAGTCCATGAGCAACTTCTGAGACAATTTCTGACTTTTTATCGCTCACTGTTTTGTATTTTTTATTTATTCATTTATTTACCACTAAAGAGAGTCCAATCGGGGAAACGTTTTTGTTTATTATTTATGTTATTTATTTATTTTTTATGATTTGCGTCTTTTGTCATCATTATTTATATTAGAATATTTAATTTTTTTTTTCCGAATGTTCATCCGTTAGAACACTTGCGAATTGTATGATTTTCATGACTAAAATATATTGCACGGATCATTGTTATTTTACAAAACTAATATATTATGATAATCTTAATCGATATTGCAAGTGCATTATATAAATAAATAATCCAAAATTTAGAAAATGGTGCCCAGAGCCTAGACAATGGATCAACCTAGGCTAGAATCAAAAACTCCAAAAAGAGAAAAAAAAAAAAAATAAATAAAATCGAATCCTCGCACGAGTTATCATTAAAAGCCATGTTTGTCGTTTCTCCGCGTCCCATCTTCTTCCCTCGTTGGCTTATTTCTGGACGGAGTTTCCGGGCGAACCGGCGAGAGCGCATCGATCGATCTCTACCCTCGACGAAAGAGAGTTTTCCCTGCAGCCCTCTCGCGTATATATATTCGTTCTTACGATATTCCCGTGCATATGGAAAATCCGATCCGACGAGTGGAAACGCGAAAAACGTGTAGCAACCGTCGCGTCGGGGGGCTCCGCTCCTGCGAAATGCATCGTCGCGCCGCGTGAGAATTTCCTGCTTGTCGTCGAGTGCACGCGTGCACTCTAAGCGACTGCATTACGCGAAACTCTTGCGTGTGCATTCCGTTAAAATCCGAGGAATTTCACAACACGAAAAGATCGAGACTAGTCGACAAATTGCAATTACGTGCGCTCTTTATTAAGACGTGAACGCGCGGGGTCAATAATTTATCGCGTCAACATGTCGCGAGAAAAATATCGTCGAATCGTGCTCTACGCGTAATTTACACGTGCAAGAGGAGTTTATGTGCAGCCGTTCGTTCGTAACCTACTTCCGCATCTCTGCGCATTTCTTTAGATAGATGTCTAAAAATGCAAGGGTGTTAAAAGCGGATGGATCTTGGTAAATCTTGGTAACGGCATTTTCGATATTGAATAACCAATTAATTGATATTTGTGTATATATCGTAGCCAGATTACATAATCCGTCATTTTAAATTAATTATAAAATGTATATAAATATTTTATAAAGTGTGGCGACATTCTCAAATTTAAGTTGAAAATGAAATATGCTATAGTCTTTTTATAAAACGCTAACTCGCCACATTGTCAAACGCAATGATTTGTCATCATGTTAGATTCTGCCTTGGTTCATTTCAGCCGTTTTATTAACTGTCAGTTATTTATAGAATATTAATAGATAATTATGTTATAATATTAAGCGGTATTTATGTGTATTTCTAACTAAGAAAAAGCTTGTATGAATACTCGTATTTATTACAATTGAGATTTTATAAAAATAACATAAATAAAATCCTCGGAAATAATATGTGAGAACGAATAATAAAAAGAAATATAAGCGTGAAAAAAAAACACAGTTACTATGACTATTTTATTAAATATATAAATAAAGTAAGGTCGATAAAAACGCGCCATTCATAAAATAAATCAATCAGAATTTAAAACGATGTATAAATCATTGCGCTTGACAATGTGGCGGGTCGTTTGTTAGCGTTTTATCAAAAGATTAAAATTCTTAATCAGATTGTAAAATATTTCATTTTCAATCATGATTTGAGAATATAGCCACACTTTATAAAACGCCTAAAACGTTTTATAAAATGACGGATTATACAATCAGTCTACGACATATATAAATCAATGCATTAAATTGATTTAAAAACAATCAGCATAAATCTTTAGAAATTTTTAAAACGAAGATATTTATGAATAGCTTAATTGATTTTAATTTTTTACCATTTTTCTCGAAGAGTGAATGAATTTTGATACAATAATATGCAAATATAACGCGAACCTAAATCAAGTTTATTTACATTAATTATTTCGTATTATTTATACTTGATATATCCAGTACACACATATATTATATACACTATATTGATACAATTTTCAATTTTCTTTCTTAAATATTTTTAAAAATATTTTGCATATTATACAATTTTTATGCATATAATTACAATTTTCTCGAATCTCGTTTTCCTGCGGTAATTCCCTTCCGTTAAGTCATCTCGGTCTTTTCCGCGAGATTTTTTCCAACTGCACGAGGGTATCAAAGCTTTGTCGGCGCGTTGGCCGGAAGACCGAGCAGATTCGAAGCATTAGCACGGCCCGATGGAAGAGAGACGTTTACCCCACGTTAGAGCGTTTCGCGTGCCACCCCTACGTTGAAGTTGCCGCCCTACGTGTCTTTTCAAATCTGTCGTCTCACTCATAGTTAGTATCTTCCAAAACTTATATAAAATCTTTATGATTTATCTTTTAGCATTTTTTATTAACATATAATTTATACAGAATGTTTTCTAAGTAAGTACACAAACTTGAAGGGGATTAATCAAGAAATATCCTCTTCAAGTTTGTGTACTTATTTAGGAAATACCCTGTGTAACGAAAAAAATATTCAAAATATATTATATTTTTTATTACCTCAATAAGGATGTTAAACGAAGCTATGTTTGAATGATTTTTATTTTTTATTTTACCTGCCATCTGCTCTCTCTTTCTCTCTCTCTCTAGAAATATCTTAATAATTTTTTATTTAGAGAAAGAGAATACCTCGGAGATGATTTGTGAGTCTATTAGATTTTATCCCGCATCGATGTCCTACGTTCTTGCTCGAGAGCCTCTCTCTATTCTTCCTCGATTATTCACCCTTTTTTTTTTTCTATCCGCATCTTTTCACCTTTCGTTGCTCGCTGTCGCGAAGTTAATCGCTTCGCCTTCTCGAGCCTGGGTAAAAGGGATCGATTTAACGCGGGGGGTACACAACGTCACCTACCTGTCGCGATGCAATGTGATCGTGTCGTCACCTTCTCGACATTGGCCGCGTTTTTCACGCCCCGTCCGCTTACGTTCGCGCATAGATTTGCCATGATTAGATCTGGGCCCTCGATATCGGCGGTATGTGAAAGTCGATTCTTAAGCATTCGACCGTAATGACGGGATAATACGGCTTACCGATCGTGGAGAGACCTTTAAAATATTAATGACTATTCAAACCGATTTGTGCGCGCTCGACTCGACTATATTTGAAATGGAATATCCATCGGAATTATCGGGAACTTCAAAGTGTGCGACAAAACTACGTATAATGGATTTCTGAGTATTAAGATGATTATGGATTGTTCAATATGAATGGAAAAAATATTTTGCAGAAAATTATAGAAATTTATATAACAAGTGTAGACAATTTTTTTTTTTTTTTTTTTTTTTTTTTTTTTTTTTTTTTTTTTTTTTTTTTTTTTTTTTTTTTTTTTTTTTTT
>JBCEZV010000028.1:5404645-5418849 GCA_039654365.1 Cataglyphis livida | reverse complement strand
TATATATAAAGTGAAAAAGAGTGTATGCGTGCGCGCGTGTGTGTATGTATTTGCGCGTATTGTGAACGTGACTTGTCGTACGAGAGTACATTGTATTTACATTTTATTGATCTCGGATCGTCCGATTCATCGGTTATATCCGAATTTTCCTAAAATCCAATTTTTGGATATATAGTCCTCAAGAAAAGTTTTGGTATTACATACACACAATGTTTATGATGAAACTCAATCATGAGTGCATAATTTTCAATGGAGAGCTGAATGACGCTCTGACGGAAAATTAGATATAAAAGATATTTATGAATTTTTCATGTAGTTTGTCCATCGAGAGGAATTCGAAAAAAAGAGTATTTTCAAATGGAATGGTTATTGCACACAGCTGCGCGGAACTTTATTTTCGAGGCAATATTAACGTTCGACAATTTATTCCTTCTAAGTGCTAAGAATCGTGTATACGAGTTTATAAGTATGCTTGCCTGTTATTACTATGCAATAATTTGATTTTGATTATAAAAAAACACATGCAAATCAACACGATACGTATCACTTTGATGAAAGTCTCGGTGCTTTTATTGCATGAGAGCGACTTGTTCGTTCAAGAGTTTCTTCGACAGCAATTCTCGATGACAAAAACTCTTGAACATACACAATAAAAAACGTGTCTGCCAAAAATAAATAGATCCAGTAGCTTTCTACTTTTTTTGGCGCAATATATTGATGCATTTAATATCATCGTTTCTAAGCATATAAGTTGTCTCAAGTATGCACGAATATATGTCTCCGAGCCTGATTCAAGCATTCTGCGAAAGCGCAGTAAATACCTCGCACAAATTGGCGTTGTCATTTTTTCATTTCGACAGTCGTTGTGTGAATTGCGACGCTCGTTTGCAAAATACATTGATCTTGTTGAAGAGAGAGAAAACAAGAAAAGTATAGAAATTAGAGTACACAAAAGAGGCGAGAAAGTTACTAATATCCGAATAAATGCGAATGCGTATATGCGTTTGAGGAAAAATATCTCCGAGCTTTGCGATGTAAAAATCGATGCGATGAATTTTACGCAACCCAAGGGAATGGAGTGAAATCGAAAATGCAATCTCGGATAAACTTAAGTCATCGATGTTACTCGTACAAAGTGTTTGAAGAATTGTAAATTTTCTACTAAAAAGAAAAAAAGATACATACACAAACGACGGATTTAGAATAAGGATTCTTAGATGATAGGCGTGCCGGGATCGGCGATTTTGCTCTCTTCGTGGTTCGGTGAAAAAAAATATCCTCGCGAACCGCATTCGATTCCCCAGAATTCAATATCGTCTCCGCGAGGCGTGTTACACAAGATGGGATCGATTGTTTCAAATTCGGTTCAAACCAGCTCTGATTTTAATGTCATTTTGTCTAATTAATCTCAATATCAGTGCGATTTAAGCTTTACAAGAAGCAAAGTTGAGAAATACAAAAAAAAGTAAAATAGATTATTAATAACATCACAGAAAGATATTTAAAGGCGGTTTTATATTATATTTATATTGGATATATTAAAAAAATCGTTGCGTCGAGAAATTATTATGAGTGAATAGATAAAACTTTAAAATCATAATGAGTACTGTCGCTTTTGCTTCTCAATTTGTAAGATCAGATTTGTAATCTGTAATATAAAAAAGGGATGGCGAATTGTTAACTGAAAATATTCAATCCACATTATTTATAGAATCATCTGGATGGATCTGCATCACTATCAATGTTGTTAATGTGACAGTTTATCTTTTTCTCTATTTAAATCATATCTCAACTTATGATCTGAAGAAAAATATTGAATTGCTGAATTAAATAAGATTACCAAAAACTTGATGTAAAAAAAAAAACAATTTTGTGATTTTACTTTTCTAAAACATTTTTGTGTCAAGGCTTTTTTGCTCAATATAAGAGATGGTAATCGAATTCTTTTCCCATTCTCTATCCCTATATCATAGTTAAAATCGATTTAGAGAGAAACATGCGATTAAAGTCGGAGTTGGTTAACCGAAGTGCAATCGATATTGAATGTATACATTTTATTATGTCACGATAAACACGATGAGCCATAGATTACAATATGATAAATATTAGTGATTAAATCGGAAGCGAAATGCGAGTGTGTTGCGCGCATGCGAGCGTAGAGAATTGTTACATCCACGTGTCAGCGCGATCCTCTTTTCACGTGTCTCCTACCGTGGCTAAACAGGAGAATATCGTGAGCAATAACGCACGGCACTCGTACATCCGTCGATTATTGGGCTACAAATTAAAACATCGTTGCAATATGAATCTTACGTCTTTATTTTTTGTTAAGAAAAACGTTAACAGAAAAAAAAGAATGATTAACTAGATATTATAAAATAAAACGAAAATGTGTTTGAGATAAAGTAGCGTTTAATATCACGGTCTTTACTTTCGGTCTTCTCTCTCTGGCTTTGTAAAGATCCCGGGATCCATAAATGGAATCCTGATGACGATATTTACAAAGTACGGCGCGCAACGTGTTTTCAATGAAATTATAACGATGTCGTATGGAAGAGTGCACGTGAAAAGGCTTTCGCGTTTACGTAGCGTTAGAGAGTAGGTGTATTACGTCCAGTACATTTTTTCTATGAGCGTTTTATACCGATAAACTTGTTTTCTCATAATGAACGATCACTTGGAAATTTCGCTAATAATAATGATGATGATCGCTGCTGTAGGTCGTAGATTAGAAATGCATAGGGTTTAAACACTGACGTGTTAGATCAACTGGAACAATCTTGACAACAGAAACGTCTCACAAACATCGTAAAGACGCCTAAAGATATTTGCAAAATAAAAATTCTTATAAGTGTATATATGATACGATTAAAAATTAAAACATTTTTTAGAAATTTTTTTTATGGCGTCTAAAAGGGAGGGGGGAGGGGGGGGGGAATTTATGAAATTTCAAACGTCTTTTTAGATTATCTCTGAAAGACATTTGAAAAATAAAAACGCTTTTCTAGACATGTTTCAGATGTTTGTCAGACTTTTCTGTTGTTTGAAGAAAGTGACGAGTTGTCAAACGACCCGAAGCGTTCGCGTTATATATTCGCGTAGACTGTTCTCATTCGGATCACATTTGGACCATGTATTTACAAATTATTATGGTAAAGGCCTTTCGTGGCCTTTTTCCACTGGATCTAGAGACTGATATTGTTTAAATTAAGCCCACACGCGTAGCTCTCGAACAGGGATATCGGGAACTGTATGTCCGACTGTTCACATTTACTGTGTGTGCGAGCTTCCTTTTTTTCAAATTATTAAATACGATAACTTTATCGTTCGCACAATTGTACATAATAATGTTTCGATCGATTGAGCATTGTAATAAATGTTATATTTATTAATATGCGATAAAAAAAAGGCATACATTTTTTAAATAAGCAGTATTTTCCAATTTTTGGTATAATTATTTATGTAAATCTCTGCAATATTGATAATGACATAAATCATATGTTCTAGAACTTATCGAGGAAATACTTCGGACGTATCGTTCCCACATATACTTTTATTTGCAAATGACGTTTATTAAATTATATGGCGACCTAACAAAGCGAGATCGGCGATTTATGCATATTGTACTTAATGAAAATTACGTTCTCAATTAATCGTGGATTTCGCGCGATTCCTCAAAGAAAAAGACTCTATCGTCGTGGCTCCGCTCAAATAAAATTTTCGGTAAATCTGTGATATAAGGACAAATCTTTCTCTCTCTCTCTCTCTTTCACTCACTTTGATATAAAAATCGATATTATTGTCTCGCGGCAGCCACGAAAGCATCACTAAAAAGAGTAGCCATTATCCACGATATAATCGTTTACAGAACGGAACTGTGTCATGTGATGCGCACATTAAATAGCCAATAATATTTTCTTGTACGCCCGGCTCTCTTTCGAGTTTTTTTTCACATCGTGCACCATCGCGCGTCGACGTGCATTTTCATTCGTATTGTATCTAAAGCGAAAACGATCAATACACTGTTGTCATTGTTTATATACCAAAGCTTATTAAGTAACTTAATGATTACTTTATATTATTATTATTATTATATTATTATTAATTGTCGTAAGCCTATGCAGATAAATATATTATGTATCATATTAATACCGTACCTTTATTAACGTGTGTTTTATAGAAAGTTTTACGTTTTTTTTTTATTTGCGTAGGATAAAAATTTTATTTGTCAAATAGCTAATGCGAGACGAAGTATATGCAAAGATACAGAAATATACATATAAAAACATCTATTGCTTGTGTGGGTGCTCGATAAATACCACGATAATATTTTTCAATTTATGTAATTTATTCTAAAACCAATTACTCTTCTCTCTCATAATACAAAAGTTTTTTTTAAATACAGATAATATAATATTCCATATTCCCTTTTATATACTAAAGAAAAAAATAGTGCACAGATAATGAAAGATAAAGAAATAAAAGTATATCGATATCTCGCTATATTGTAAAATGTACATGATATATATTAATAATTTAGAGATACTATACACAAATTGAAACAAAAGTAAAAATATCCTTTTGCTTTCTTCTTCATTTGCCAATATTGTCTGTTATAAGTATATTAAAATAATTTAGTGAATTAAATTAGACATAAACAAACAGAGAGATATGATATCGTATAGAGAATGAAATAGACACAGCCTGAAATAACTGTGCGTGGAAAGAAAGTTTATATCTGTGATACATGCATAATTCAAGATACTTTACAGTTAAGTGTACATCATCTCTGCCATATGTGACATCTTCTTTGGAATATGGACGAACTCTTCGAAGTAGCCGGCTAATTCACCGATTGTGACATCGCTCGACGAGGGTGGTGATATACGTGCTTGTACCGAGCAAGTGTTCGGCGAACTCGACAATTGTTGGCCAGACGAGCTGCTACTCGCATCTGACTGACTGATTGCCGTTCGTTGTTCTCCACCACCTGGACCAGGACCCCTCTTTAGATTCGGCATCGTGTTACTGCGAGCACGCTGAAAACTGCCGGGCTCGCACTCGTCATCTTGAATGTTAGTGTCGTCCTTGGCCTGTCTACAATCTTTACTGATTTTCAGCGCCTTGAAGTCCTTCATGACTGATTTATCAATTATTTTGGAATTTTTAGTGGGAATACTGAGTTTACATGTGTCCTTGAACAGCGTATCAACCGAAACATCATGAAGATCGCTTAACTTTAGAATAGCCTCCCTAAGGACAATGCTCCTCTTGGTTTTCTCAACCGCTCTTTCATTTTTAGACGGCTTGAAGTTCGTTGTACTTTTAATGCCCTTTGGATTGACTGAGAACATAGTAGGCCTATTGGGCATTGATCTCCTTCGAAATAAGTAACTGCTATCAGAAGTCTCGCCAAATATCTTGAATAGATTTATCACCTTTGATTTGTCTGTCGCTGCAATGCTGAAAGAATGAGAAATTATTTTGCAAAAAAATATCATAAAAGTGCAGAGAATAAATCTGCTAAAATGTCTTATGATCTTTATTCTGGAAATAACTTTTTTTTCTATATATTTTTAATATATAAGATATCAAAATATACAGCGATGAAAAATAATGAAGCAAGGAAAAGCATTTTATAACATTACAAGAAATATTTAACCCTTAGTTTCATTGAAAAATATTAAAGCTATATAAATTCCTATATATATATCTTCAATTGTTAAATATCATTTGTACAAACATTATTATATTTGTAAAATGATCCACATATGTTTCAAATGATCCATATTTAATAATTTAGTAATGTTATATTCTCTTTCTCTCACTTGATGTTCCTTTCTTAAGACTATTTATTATTGACACTATTAAGTTATTTCCAGCATCGCGGGTTCTCGATGTCTACAAATCTAAAAATAGAGTGTCTAAAATATTTTTCTCGATAAATTCGAGCCGCACTTTATTCAACCAATACCATTGCTCACAAATCTGAGAATCCGATACGCAAACGATGATTTTCGGCGAACGAAACACGTCTGTGTGTACGATTGCAAATATACCATGACGTTATTGCCAGACCTTGACCGCGATTGCACAGAGTACACAGTTGCAAGGCATTTCGAGAGCTCGATTGGTCAATAGAGGAGACACGTTGATTGACAAAGAAGCCAGACTTTAGACGCTAATAGTTATTAACAAAAGAATTTTAAACGCAACATCGCTTAAAACACCCATGTTCGACGATCACGAATGTAAACATAGAGGATAGACTAGGATACGGTATCAGAATTAACAAAAATTACAATCGTTGTTTCTCAACGTTATTTCTTCTCATCGACACGAAACGAGACGCTTACTGCGGGCAACTCGTCGAACGACGATCAATCTCGAGCCTCTGCAGACGCGCCGGCAGCACGTCGTCCTCGTCGCCCATACTCGGTCACTTGGCTGCGAGCTATTTTCAGCGAGAGCGCAGCATCACGGATTTGACAGGCGCGTATTTCGGAAAGGTCGAGAATAAACACAACAAACTGCGACGATGGATCTCAGATAGGTTAGAATGCAGACAGCAGGGACAACGATGACGACATAGGATGGAACCGATGCACGATGACGATGGCGTAGCGAGCGATTATCCCGCGGCCTTGTCACGATCTCTCGCCTTCTCCCTCTTGTCGCTTTGACAGTTCGCGTTCGCGCGAGCGTTGAACGGCGTTCGCGGGTAACGATGACGAACGGCGTCCGCGTCGAATCCGAGTTTCAGAGACGCGCGAACTCGCGATCAATTAATCGCACGACGATGGCGTATGTAAATAAACACTGCTACTGCGCGGCATCGGAGACCAGCAACTCCCGAAGATACCGGAAAAGGATACCATCTTAAATGGCGTCGCGCGAATTCGCGTTTTCCCATTGGTTGATATTTGCCGCGAAATTTTGATATATTTCTATAGGAAGTATATATGGACAATCATCTTTCCCTTTTTTTTATATAATTACATGTATCAGAAATTTTTTCTTATTTTTTGAATTTTATTTTCTCTAAAAAGTATAATGCAAATATTTCTTTTTTAATTTTTCATTTTTTAATTATTCTTATTACTTTTCCTATACAAAGATTATATAGAAAATATGTATGGAAATATTATATATATATATATATATATATATGTATATATTTTATATGTATATATATATTAATATATATTATATATATATGTATATATATATATATGTATGTATGTATGTATGTATGTATGTATATATATTTAATTATATATATTTATATTCAATTCTTTATAGACTTTCTTCCAGGGATTTATTGCGATAATAAATTGGAGTTTTTACATATGATTATTTTGGGAGATAATATTAATAATTATAATTTTGGGAGATAATTCAAGATTTTACGTGTGATTATTTTGAGAGATAATATATCAAATTCTATAAAAAGGTAATTAAAGTCTTCTAGAATAATGTAATTACATACATTACATCTTGTAAAATCTTCATGTTTTTCACAATAGAAAACATAAATTATATACACTACTGTTTTTTTTTCAACGATTTGTTTCTTCATTTTTTTAGAATTTTATTTGAAAAATGCTTTTCTGACATATATTATAATTAATGTTTCGAGTGTTTACGTTATCCGAAACGTGTGATCAGCAATGAAAAGATTTTGAAATATTGCACTTATTTTTTTCTCGTCTGAAGTATAATCGGAGATTATGTCACCGAATTAAAAATAACTCTGCAAATTTTCATGCGAAAAATGCAGGTTTATGACGAGCAGAATTAAAGATTGCAAACATATAATCACGTTGTGTCATTATTAATCGTTTTCTAATATCCGAGAGAAAGAGAGAGACAAAAAGAGAATTAAATAAATAATCTTTAATCTCTTTAGCACATTTTACTAATTTGACATTTTCCAAAATTATAATTATGAGATTTGCGTATAAACCGATGCTGTGTATAAAATTCGATGATTCAGACGAACTCGCTACATGCTGACGCACTTTCGCGGTGCGGCTTTATTTTAGCGTGCGGCTGAAATATTTATGAATTCTCTCCCGCTACTCTGAAAAGGATAGAAGCAAGCAGAAAACGTTTAATCGTTTCTATTTCTTGCTAAAAGCGCGCGTCCTATTTGGAATTGTTTCCAATACACTTTGTTCGTAGACATGCGGTATTATTGAGAGAGAAAGAGAGAGAAATCGATTGTAGTATTCGAAGTAAGTATTAGAGAATAGAGCTTAGTTATTAGAGCAAAAAAACCTACTTTTCTTTTATCTCTGATATTATTTGGTTGTTATTCTAATAAAGAAGCATATGATTTTATTTTGTTTATGTGCCTGAAATTGGAATGCGAATAAAATTTATGCTTCGTATATTGAAAACAGAGAAAGAACGATTGCTTTAAAAACGGACAGTATAAGATTTGTTCGAAATATAATTTTTATGAGAAACGTTAAAAAGTAGAAAGCTTAATAATTTTGAAAATAGGTATTCTTGCGACGAAAAGCTCCATAAATCCTAGATATACAGGAGTCTTATATATTTCTACACTTGAGATGTAAATAGAACTGTAAACATCAGTGTCTTTTTTCACAGTAAACATTTTTGTTTTTCTTTAAGGGATCTTTCTAATTTGATGCTCTGAAAATAAAGGCGATTTTTGAGAATTTTGTTGAAAGAAAAGTATAAAACATATTAATTCTAAACTTTGCACGTTTATTAAATAACATTTCAAGTATATTCTGAATTTTTTTCAAACTAAAATATTTGTTTGTTTTGGAGTTATACTGAATTAGAATTAAATTGATATTTGCTAAACTCGAATTTTGCGATTTACAAAACTAATTTTTTAATAAAAAATATTTTTTTTTCGGGATGCTGTCGTTTTTTATTTTTTTTATTTTATTTTACGCGATAGTCACACTCATACAGATTAAGAATTTGTTTTTTTTTTTTTATTTTAGAAGATTATAATGACTGGAATCTTTTTTTTTTTTTAGATATTCTAATTGAAGTACTATAACTCCGAAACAAATAAGTATTTTTGTTTGAATAAAATTCAAAATGTACTTGAAATTTTATTTAATATACGTACAAAATTTAGAATTAATATGTTTTATAATTTTTCTTTAAAAAAAATCTCAAAAATTCCCTTATTTTCAGGAAATCAAACTAGGAAGACGCTTAGTAAGTTAGAAATATGCTTATCTAGTTGCAGTATCTACATTTTGATCTTCAGAAAAAATTTTTCAATCTTTCAATCTAGATTCTCTTGTGTATTTAATAGAAGTATTTGATTAAAATATTATAAAAAACGAGAAAAACAAAGAGAGAGAGAGAAAACATGAAAGAAATCATCCATGCATTATATGTAGCAGTATTTTTTTATCTTCATGTAATATATAGATTTTATTTTTTTACATAAAAATTCTATTTAAAAAACGATAATTAAAAAACAAAAATATATAAAATTTATCAAAATTTTTAGAGCGGCAAAAGAAAGTTCTAAAATTGAGCCATTTAATCGGTTAGAAATGAGTTTTGGCGTCGCGCCAGAAGTTTCGTCTACATTAACGCGCGACAAAGTTACCAAGTCAATGTAACATCGGGATATAGATGCACGTTGCACCTACGCATATCCGTTGCAACGGCCAGGAGGCGATCACCCGGCAAATCGCCAGCGCGGAACGCCACGTTACTCTTATGGAAAACTTGTTTTCCACCGTTATTAGGCTCGGCTGATTTTAATGGAACGCACAGACATCGTGTTTTCTTTCGCGAATCGACGCTTTATGCAATTTTGCGTCACCAAAATGCGGCACTTACATTTTAAACTGGCTATTAAATGAATATAAATTGAATTGTTCTATACAGGAGAGGTGATATTATTTTATGGAAAGCGATATTCCTGCTGATCTGAAAGCAATTGATTTAAGTGTTAAGAGTGGTTCAAAATTTAAGTTTGGACTGAACTATTCGTAGAAATAGTTTGCAATGTAAATTCAATATTTTCAATATAATTGGATATTTAATAAGAATTTAAAAATCAAGCAAATTCTAGAATAAAAAATTCTAAAATCAAAAATAGAAACAAGTAAATTGATATCATTTATTTCATAATATATAAAGACAAAGAAAAAAAAGTACTTGTACATTTTGTTTCCGAAACTTGCGAAATTTATTATATAATATAAATAATTTTAAAATTTTGAAACAAAAGCTCTTACGAATGTAATAAAGGGAAGGCAATTAAGAACCAGCGCGGTAATTTGTATGCAAAAAAAAATATTGACAAATTTTAAAAATTTATTAAAAAGAAATATTTTATATATTTTTGTACCAAGAAACAATGATAAAAAAAAAATTTAATATAATTGAACAAAGATTATCAAATTCTCATCGAAAAAATGTAAAAGAGAATTAACACTTATTATTATTATTTTAAACATATACATTTAACATGCAAAATTATCCGGAAATCATTTAAGATATAAGACGTTTTACGGACGTACAGAAAGTTATGTAGCATATCTACAGTTACGAATATAGCGAGCTAATTAAAGAATTGAGAGGTACGCTTGCAACCGGATGCGGCAAAGTATATATCATCGGGTTATTTGGATTATTAGGATTATTCGGATAAGTGTCCCGAAATGACAGAAATAAATATACGTTCAAATTCTTTCATAATGTTTCTATCGAGCAAATTAATATATCATAATTATCCATACATGCTCTTTCCTTTCATAGTATAAGTTGTTCTGTAATTGCTTGCACAATCTTGATGCGCTTACTCGCTACAATTGTATCTGCAGTTACAATGAATATGAAAGAGGAAAAGAGAAAAAAGATTATTAATTATTAAGCAAAAATGTTAAATAATTTTTTTATATATTAATGAGAAACTGATCCCTCAATTTAAAAGGATTAAGCATCCATATAGCAAGAAATTTACAAGAATTGTCAAACGCAACAAAATTATCTGCTACTTTATTTCACAGAATATTTTCAACCGTGATCCGATAATTTGCACGTTTAATATACAAAGAGAAAGAGGAGTCTATGTGTACAAAAACACGTTAGATATGTCAACCATCCAGAAGTACATTCTCATATTTACGTTTATTTCAAGCGATTAAAGACATAATACTGCCACGTTTCTAACATATCTATATGACATATCTATATGAGACGTTAATTGATTTTCAAATTTTTTAACTTTTATTACAGTCTTTTTATAGTTTTAACTATATTTTTTATTTTCTAAGGAATTCTAATAATTAAATAATAGAAGAGTTATTCTGATCAGGAAAATTTTCATGTAAAGATAAAAATCTTTTTGTAAAGATAAAAAATTAATAACAGGAAACATAGGGAAAGATAAATATTTATTTTTTATATTGCTTAAGAAATTGTATTTAAAATTAACAATAAAATATAAATATTTAAAAATTAACAATAGAAAGCGTCAGATTCTTGTACATAATATAAATCTCATTTTAAATCTAATTCTTGACAATTTAAGGACTTGGTAACCTTGTATACTAACTTGGAAACCTATATATTTATGTATTTATTCGAAGTCTGTTATTTTGACATTGTTAGTTCTCGAACATCTTTTGAAACGGTAAGATCATATTAGTGGACATATAACAGTATCACGGTTCGCAGTAATAAAATGTTAACTAATTCTTATCAGAAAAGAAATTGTATTACAAATTAGCATAACATTTTTAATACACAGGGTGAGTCGCTAAAAAAAGAATATCTCTTATAAAATATATATAAAAAATATATAAAATACAATTTAAATAGTATTAAAGCATGGACATCGTGAGCATATTTTAATTTTCTTTAAATTATTTTATCCAAAATTTGACTTTCCTTAAGGTCCTTTTATTTCTTTTGTTTTTGTTTTTTTTTTTTTTTTAATAAACCTATATAGTTTTCAAAATTTTATATATGTGTATTGCATCTGACAAGAATATTAATTTTATTATAACATTGTTTTAAAAAATCTTTGAATTCAAAAGTTTAAGATTAAACAAAAAATTGTTTAATAATTAAATTTATATTTAATTTACATATTTTTAAATAGATAATAGAAAATTTTTGGTAATGACATACAATCATTAATATGTTTAACTACTTAGTATTATTAATTACTTTAAGTTCGATTATTTATCCGTTTATGAGAATATTTAAACTGTCACAACACAAGTATCAAAAACACAATTACCTAAGAAACAACAAATCTTGAAAATAATATTTTAATAATAATAGGTCTATTTATCATAGAGGTCATCATTGCCATTTCTAATTACTCGAAAAAACAAAATTCTAAAAATAGCATCTTATAGATTTATTGGCTTAATTTTATTATTCAAATTTTATTTGATATTGATGTTTTTTTTCAACAGTAAAAATTACTACAGAATACCAAAAAATTAATATGGTATTTCTAAGAACATTATTTTATGTCGGTCTCATACTTATCACCACGACAGCTTTTTCTATCGATGAAAATTCAAAATCCTTCATTGAATTAAATAATCATAATGATAATCATACTGATAATATAGTGCCGATGCATTATGATGTCAAGCTTAGACCATATTTCAAAAAAGACCAAGAAAGAGATGAAATACCTGAATCGTTTAAAACGAAAATAGAAGATTACCAAGCAAAAGGTAGCTTCGTCTTCTACGGCAATTTGGAAGTAGCTATCAATATTCTTCATCCAACTACAAAATTAAAATTAAATTTGTCGAGATCAATATTTTATTTATATGGATCTTTAATAAAAAATGATACGTCTGATATAAATTTGAATCTCAAATATGATGATGCAACACAAATTTGCGTTCTTTATTTCGGAGATAAGTTATTACAAGGAAATTACACACTGAAAATAACGTTTCTCAATGCAATTAATAATACAGAAAACATTATATCCCCTTTGAATAATATACTTCAAACGAAATTTGAACAAAACGGGTGAGTAAAGCATATACAGCAGCTGAGAGCACATTTTAAGCAGATTTATGCACGTTTTTCTTTAATGTATATTATTGGAATCATTTGTTACCATGTATGCATATGATATCAGAAGCGCGGTTTAAAAAGCTAGTGATTAAATGAATTTTATTTATTTTATTTTATTTTCCGTTTTGCTAAGTATTATAAAAAAAAAGATTAAAATTTTCCGATTTATTTTTTATCAAAAAATAATGTAATGTGTGTGTGTGTATGTGTGTGTGTGTGAGCGCAAATTATGATATATATATATATATATATATATATATATATATACTTATATCACATATATATTATATATTTATACTCTAGTCAATATGTTAAGGCTGGTCTAATGTTATTGATAATTAAACAATTTGTTATCAAATTTAATCAATATTATGAAAATATTGTAGGTGGCCGGATGCAATGCATTTTCAGGCAATTGGAGCCCAACGATTATTTCCATGTTGGGCTAATCCTAAAATAAAAGCTACTTTTAGGATTTCCATAATACATGATCAGGAACACCAAGTATTTTCAAATATACCAAAACAAAAAGAAGAAATATATATACATGAAGAGAATGAAACAGAAATATATATGTGGACATCATACTTTGACATCAGTCCTGCAATATCCACCGATGTTGTGACGCTTGTAATCACGCCAACTCGTTTTTCCTATTTTCGCAGAGATAAAATCGTTTTATGGCATACAGACAAATTGCATAAGGATATACAATATGCTTTAATAGTTGCAAAAGAAATAATGTCGCAATATGAAGTCAAATGGGGCAAATTGAAACTTCCAGTAGTGCAATTTGTCGCAATCTTTGGTTTGCTATATGATAATCAGAACTGGGGACTTGTGTTAAATAGGTAATATAAAAATTAAAAGACATATTAATTTATCAAAACACAATTTTTGCAAGAATTAGAATTAGAGATACACAAGTTAAAATATAAATGATTACAAAATAAATATAGGATTATTATTATAAATATAGATTTTTTATTAGTATAATATATTAAAATATATGTCACTATATTTTTAATAGAATTAATTATTTTTGATTTTACACAATAAATAATGTATATACATATATACGTATATTATACGTATAATAGACGTATATACGTATTATATGTATGAATGTATGTATATAT
>JBCEZV010000028.1:5325973-5360447 GCA_039654365.1 Cataglyphis livida | reverse complement strand
TAATTTATTTCGTCAGCACATATATATGCAGCATATATATATATGTATGTGTTGGCTGTCAGGTGAAATAAAATCTCGGACAATACTTTCGCCTAGAACCGCGACATTAAATATTCCTGACCCATCGTAAATATCTAGCCGCAACATTCCCTCTTTAGAGAATTCGCTGTTTCGTTTTTAAATAATGGACAAATTAAAGAGTATTTTTTCCTTTTTTTTTTTGTAAAATTTTTTTTGTAAATCGTTTCGATTTACATTTTCGTAATATCTATTTAAGTTAATAGAGACGAGGAGAGACATAATTATATACATATATACAGAATACTCTCTATACAACTATAAATCATGCGAAATTTTAATGACAGCTTCTATAACTGATTTATCACTTTAATTATGAGGATATTTACATTGAAAATTGAAGGGCTTTTGCAAATCAAGTTTTAAGCGTTTAAATGGATGAGCAGAAACTTGTCTCTCGGTTAATTTTAAATTAGTTTTACTTCAGCGAAAATTTCGTTTCAGACTTGATTAACAGGATGTTGAATAATGGAGATTAAAGAAGCGTGAATAAACTCGCTTTAAGTTTTCGCGAGGAGAAATGACAGATTCAGATTTTTGATGCTACAGCTTTGAGTGAGCGCAAAAGATATATCCTTACGGTAATTGTCACAGATAAACATATAGATTGCCTTTTATGATTGTATTTTATATCAATCTCAGGAACTTTGAAATTATCGATCAGTCTCTTCTACGTATATACGTTAGAGAAGTATCATTAAAATTTGATACTGCGACCGTAAAATATCCTCTATCATTGTAGATATATAAAGCAAACAAAATATGAAAAAAAAAAAAATTATTAAAAGAATTTTTTAAAGGATAATACAATTTCTTGCACGATTACAATTTACATTAAAATTTGACACGCAAGAAAATGCGTGTCGAGAGCGTGGCATAACAGAATAAAAAAAACAAAAAAAATAAGACGAAAATTGTGCAAATTAGAAAACATTGCTTCCTCTATTATTTTATTTCGCTCACAAAGCTGAAGCTACTTAAAGCAGGCGGGTTTTTCAATTTTATCCTCTTCATAAAGAAAGATATCATAAAATTTGCGAAAGGATGTACAGATATTTTCCAAAAAATTCAAAATTTTATAGAAAATGAACCCTTTCTCGTCAAATTCAATACCAATATCTTTTAGATACTCTATGTAAAAGAATTTAATTCAATATCTAAAAATTTACAAAAATTAGAATGTGTACCAACATTTCTCTACAAATTCAAAAAAAAATGAACCCTTTCACTGATCCTCACCAAATTAAACACCAACCATCCTTTAATGATACTTTATTCAATAAAAAAAAAAAAAAATTAATGATAAATCAAAATTACGGAAGTTAGACGTATTATACAATGTACATTTCATACATACATACATTTTTGAAAAATACGATTTTTCATTTTGGAACGTTCTAAACATATTGGCATAGAAAATTGGAAAAAAGATTTGTCACGAAAACAAAGCTTCCTCTAAGAAGAAAAAAAAAAAAAAAAAAAAACAGCGAGAAACACATTCTCGACGCACACGTACCACTAGTGCCATGTCGCGCGGTTTCGACCCCTGGACGTGGAGGATTCGCGCGCCCAACTCGAGTAGTTTCCTGCGCAGCTGTTTGACGGAGACGCCGAGCGTCTGCATGTAGCGACGCCTCAACTTCATTTGAACGGAGGAACCGCCAGGTTGCCGTCGGCGTGCCGGAAACAACCACTGGCCGTCGACGTCGGCCGTCCCCGTTGCCGAGTTGACATAAACGCGCACCACCACCGACACTTAACCGCCCACCGTGATTTCCTCGGATAGTTCCTCAAGCGATCCTCGAGGGAGCTCCTCGTTTTCCTCTTCTTCGTCGCACCGCAATCACCAATTATTTATTATTACTCTCTTCGTTGCGCGACGAAATTTTCCGTCTCGCTAATTGACAGATGAAGCACTACATACGCGCTTCTCGATTCCTGGTGCTTGGTGCCACCCTGACAACGATCGATCGGCGGGGCCCCGATTTAGGAGGAAGCGACCCCGTTCCCACTTAATTCGATTGTATCCGGTGCTCCGCCAGTGATCCCACTTGACCATAAGCGTTACGGTCGTTTAACGGCTTGCATCTAATGGGAGCAGCGACGCGACTCCGTCGCCGTGTTATCCCCTTCCCTGTCGTCGTGTATCGCCGCGAGAGGAAGGGAGGTGGCCTCTATCTTTCTCACTCTTCAACGCGTCCAACCGTCTGCTATCTCCTCGCGTAACGTAGAAATTCCCAGAGATTTCCGAGAGAAGAAGAGAGGGACGAGTCACTCTGTATATGCACTCTCGGCCAGTCAGTATTATCGGAAAGTCTGCTGGCGTTTGCGCGCGCGCACGCCGTCTCGCAGACGTTGAATGACGTCGAGATGTATAACAGGCAGCGGCAGTCTAGACAGGCCCGACCTTGACTCCCGAAATCATCTCGCGCGCTCGCGTCGCCGTCGTCGTTGCACATCCACCAGTCCGCCAAGATTTTTCAATCTTTCCATCGGAGGCCCTTGCTTTTCATTCCACGAGACATCCACCGTTTACTATCAAGAACTATCTCCGCCCTCGTATATGAATTCGTCTCACGATCGAAGGAGCAGAGGGGAACGCGACAACCAGAGAGAGAACAGAAGGAGTGTTGAAATAGCGCGGACAGAAAGAGAGAAAGAGAAAGGGAGAGAGATCCGGCAAAGAGGGACAAGTTGTTGGCCGAGTTCCCGCCGCTCACTTGATGCAGGAGAGAAATGTCAATGCGTCGCGTCGTTGTGAAAGTCACACGCGACGTTTGGTGTCATTTCACGCTCGCGCCGACGATACTCGTTCGTTCGTTCGTTCTTCTCGCAACCCCGTCGTCGTATCGCGCTTATCTCCCGACGACACGAAAACGGAACAAATACTGACGTATTCGACGTATGCTCGACGTCGTTTTCGCACGATCGCGGCGCGCAGCGCAGAAATCGGAGCGAGGACAGATCCTTCGTGTCGCGACAGCGATAGCGGCGGCGGCGACGGCGGCGACGACGACGACGGCGACGACAACGACGACGAGGAGGACACTCGTCGACACAAGACCCGGCGCATTCCAGGTTCGACGGCAGACTGAACGCGTCCGGTGTCTGTCAGGCCGCAGCACCGTCGCCGACTCCGCCACCCTTCCTCTTCATCGCGTCCCCTCCGCTCTCCCCACTCTCCTCTCCGCACTCACGAAGCCGCAGAGCGTTTCCCCTTCGGCTCCCATCGCACCATCATCATCACCACCACCACCACCACCACCACCACCACCATCGCCGCCGCCGCCACCGCCGCCGCCAGCGCAGTGGCCGCATTTACCTTCCCCTCTCGCTCCGCTCCTCGCGAAGCGTCGCGTCGCGTCTCGTCTCGTCTCCCCGCAGGGTGCAGACAGCGGAGAGACTCACCACCGACCGCTTTCTCTTCCAATCTCTCTGTCTCTCTTTCTCTGTCTCTCTCTCTCTCTTTTCGCGCTCGCTCCCACTCGTTCGACACGCCATCAGACGTTGCATTCTGTTTGCGTGTGTATGTATCGCGGGTGCCGATCCACCGGCTGATTAGCCTGGCGTGTCGTCGCACGACGCAAAAATCATCCGCATTCCGCGTGCTCGCTCGCACGCTCGGCGGGCGTTCGGTGTCTCCGTCTTTCACGAACGTTCGCAGACGCGGCGATGCATCGACAACGTCGATGGACGACTGGCTTCCGATTAAGACACGCGGACACGCTCCGATAATAATTGGAATTTAACTTTCTCTCGAAAGAAATTAATGCGAATATAACGGGAAATCGATCCGCGTCATGGTTATTCGTGACACGTAAATTGGGAAAAACGGCTTTAATTATGATTGATTCTCAGATTTACACTCGCGAGATAAGTCGCGCATCCGATTAAATTCAATGAATGACAATGAAACTATAATAATAGATCCACAATATACATGAGAGTCTAAATTTTTTTCCCGCCGCACTCCTTTTTTACCACGTGCACTTTTATTAAACTTTTTATGGGAATGAAATTATGGGAATGAAATTATTATTATTTTTTTTTTTTATTTTCAGTCCAATCAAAATTTAATACAGCTTAATAATTGTCTATGATATAATGCGCACGCTTAATTTAGAATCATTCAAGAACGATTTCTCCGTAATTATGAGATCGATAGCCAGAGATAAAATTTGCGCAAATAAGGATAAAGTTTTCCGTCATAATTAACTGAAACACGCTTCGACGAGCGCGGAAACAATGAAATGTTCGCTAATACGATTTAATCGATAGGATCGATTTTTTTTCAATTTTCTAATATCGCGGTGAAAAAATTAAGACGAGCAAAGTGCCGAAGGGTCAATCAGAAAATCGGCGCAACGCGAGCGCTTAAGTGCGCGTAATTCGCGCGAGTTAGCCGTAACAACGGGACATTACAATCGACTCTGTTAATTCGCGCGCGCATCGCATCGTACTCTGTGGAGGATGAAATTACGCTTGAAATTATATCAGCTTGTTATTTCGGTCCCCACCGGCGGCGTCCATGGATCGATGCCGCGCGCCTTCGGTTCAAGATTAATGCGTCATAGATCGAGTTACTCGATTAATCCCGCGCGTGCAACATCGCCGCGATCGTTCCGTACTCAAAAATTGCATTCGCGTATTATGTACAGATTTATGCATTTGCTTTGTTAACATTGTGCCTCGATGATCCGCAAATATCGAAATTTGATTCTTGGAGAAAATCAATAACTTCGATTTCATATACACGTCATTAACGCAGAAATATGTACGAAAATATCATATAATATATTAGATATTTAATTAAATATATAAATGGAAATGTTTAAATATATATATATACATTTTCTCTCAATCATTTATTTATATTTCTATCTAAAAGTTGAGAGGATGAATAATCATTCTAGAATTCTAGGACTATTTAAAAAAAAATATGCATACAGTTTCCTCTCTACGCAAAATTTATTTAATGTGCATATTTTAAATCTAAAAAATGTTCTTATAATTAAATATTTCAGCAAAATTAAACTTTAAAATAAAATGCAGTTTTTTGAACTACAAATCCGTCTAATGTTTACATCCTTTTCCATCCTTCCGTAAATTGACAGTTTCCATATAATATATTACAAACAATTAATTCTCTTCCTATTTCTTAATTACGTCTCGGCTTATTTTTTGACAATGCAATGTTCACTGTCAGATTTATCAAAAAATTACTTATTGGCAAGTCGCATCGTACGTCTCACGAGACAAATATGTTGAAATATGTCTCGCTCGCCTTGTTGCGAGTTAAAAGTCGGAGGAAGATGAAGCAAAGATGAAATAATTGGCGACGGATTCATTCTCGTAGGCATGAATTTTCCCGTGTGTCGCGTTCAACGTTATTAATCGCCTATTGTGACAGATGGAGCGTCCTCGTTCTCGATCCAGCAAAGAGGAATCGCGACCGGCTGACGATCGGTTTTTCCGACAGAATTTCAACATTGTCCCAGATCGCACGAGCAGACGCGAGGGTCTACGTGACGGATGCGTATACAACAATAACACGCGATACACGAGCGCGTACACGCACGCTGTTAAGATACTACCAGACGTCGCTCGCCCCTCCCTCCCACCGGTCGTCGTCGTCGTCGTCGTCCCGTATTGAAAAAGAAAGAGAGAGCCGGTCGGTCCCACCGACAATTCTCACACCCGCACCCGTGAGATAAAGAGAGAGAGAGAGAGAAAGAGAGAGAGAGTAGCGAGAGTACGGTCGACCGGAGCAACCGGGTATGAGAAAGAGAAAGTAGAGAAGGGAGAGAAAGCCGGTAATGGCGGTGACGTCGCGCCGCACCGATGTCCGGGGTATACGAGGGACGAAAAACACAGTGAGGGATCGAAAGGAGAAAAGAAAGAGAAGCACGAACGGATAAAGTGCGAGAAGCGAAGGAAGAAAAAAAAGTAAAAGAGACGAAGGAGATGAAAGAAAGGTGAGCTCTTGTGGGCGCGCGCGCACGCACGCACGCACCACCCTTCGCGACGTCATCAAGCTGGTCGTGTCGTCGATGAAGACGCACTTTAAGCGGCACCCGACGCCGACATAAGGAAGAACCTTCGTCGATCTTTCAAGGTAGCCTATCGGTCGACGAATCGTCTATCTCCGACCCGTCGACGATCCCGACATACAATCGTACGCATGACGGTGCGCAGTCATTATCGCGCGACAAAAAAAAGAGAGAAGCGAAAAAACCAGACCTCTCTTTCTCTCTTTTCGCGCGTCTCTTATTTACCCGCGCGACGGACAGACGCCCGTCGCGTTACGAGACGATCGTCGCCGCCGCCGCCGTCATCTTCGTCGCAGCTGGTGTTTGTGTGCGCTCGCGGCACGCTCGCGAAATTCCGACGTCGTTGTTTACCAGCCCGAATTAACCGCTTCATATACGTCCGGCGATATAACGCGTATAATTAACTCCTTACCGCGCACGCAGACTCGCGCCAAGCAGACGAGACGACGAGACCAGACGTCGAGGAAATTGTTTCGTTTCATCCACGCGGAAGTGGTTTCCGCAATGGAAAAGCGTCGCGAGAAAGCTTGATAATCCCAATGTTCGGTAAACATGAATTACAATAGTTTCGAGTCATCGAAATTATTATAATTTATGATACGATGGAAGGAATCTTTCGAGAGACACTCGAGAGCTAAAAATTTGTATTCCAGGCTCATATAAGATTAGAATAATTTTTATTGTATGGTGTCTACGATAAAGACGACTCTCTCTCTCTCTCTCTCTCTCTTTATATTTCTTGTAGAATAGAGAGATTTATGGCTGCACTTTGTACGACGATGACTCGCGCGAGACGGCGCGTGCAGTATTGCCCTTTTCCTCCGATTCACGTATGACCTGAGGACGACGATGACGAGTACGACGGCGATCTCCTATTCAGGCTTTATCGTTGGCGCGTGTCTGCGGACGAAGTGGCGTCGCGCGTATGTGTACGCCGCATAATACACGGCCGACGGACAAGTCTCTCTCTCTCTCTCTCTCTCTCTCTCTTTCTCCGTGCGCGAGGAGAGACGATTGTTCCGAGTGTATGAGTGCGCGCGCCGTCTAGACGGAAGGTTGTTGGGACCGAAGGCGAGGATTGACGGGGGTGGGAGGAAAGACAACAGCGCGGCGAAGGGATCGAGGAGCAGCGCGGCTCGGCGGAGGTGGAAAAAGGCCAGAGAGGGCAGCGAGACGGGTGATGGGAGGGGAGGGGAAGCATGATAACCGGCTATCACCGGGGTGATCATTCAGCGATTCTGCGATTCGAATTGAATCGAGTCGCTGTGGATACTCGAAGCATCTCAATCTCTTTCCTAAATATTTTTCTTTCATAATGGCATAAAAAGAGCATCAAACTTTTGCACGATAATCGATACGAAGCGTAGAGTTGTTTGCGATAAAAGCTTCGATCACTGATTTTGAAAAAGCGTTGCATTATTAATTTCACATCTTTAGATTGAAAAAATATGATGCATTTTCTAGATCTTGCAATGCTTATTCGATATAATTTCGATCCTTTTTTCGGAGCATGATTTTTATTGTACGTAGAAAGGGAGAGGAGAAGGAAAGAGACGAAAAGAAAAGGATTGGACGTCGTCTGTTCGAATAGGCTCGGGAAATACGACGATTTGTTTATACTTTTTGGGCAGCAGCTGTGATGCAAGCGGTGATTACGTTTCTTCTCTTCGGGTACGATTCAGGTTCAGTTGGCCACCCCTGGGCTATCATATCTCAGGGTCGTCGGTGCGGGTCCTCCGTTCCCCATTCCCTTCCCCTCCCTCCGTCCTCGTCGCACTCTCCTCTCTGCGGCGCGCCGATCCGCGCGCGCGGCATAACTTCTATCTCCTCCACCGCCACCACCACCACCACCACCACCACCATCACCACCACCACCACCACCACCACCATCACCACCACCACCACCATCACCACCATCACCACCACCACCATCACCACCATCACCACTACCACCACCAGATCCGTAACAACGATCGTTCGCGCCCACGACGAGGATCAACGCATTTACATTATCGTCGTCATATACGTAAAGATAAAATTAATATATATGCTATATAATTAATAACACGCAATTTGTACATTTAATTAATTATTATAAGAAATATTAGCTTGTCCTTTTTTGTGTTTTTAGGAATATAATAATATTCTTTAAAGAAATACACAAATGTATATGTAAAACAAATGATGTTATATGATTTATAAATACAACAAATATATAATAAAATATTCATGATTTTGAAATTGTCGAAATTAAATTATCCAAAAGGAAATAATATTAGCCAGGACTTGTTATAGCGTACTAATTGATTCTTCAATCTATATGGAACAAGAGGAAGAACGCAAAATTATATAATATATAAAAAATAAAATATGATGTATAAAAAAAATAAAAATATAATATCTGAAATAAAACGGTTTTTAAAAATCAGAAATAAAAATTTTATATCTCCTGTATGTATGTATAAAAAAATTATTAATTCTATATACATATAAAAAAATTATTTAAAAATAAAATAATATGTCTTGGGTATATTTACTACCTTCATCAAATGAACTGATCACGGCACTAGATCCCCCCCACTCGCTATCACCACTTCCACATTCTCGTTTCCATTACCGCTCCGTATGACTTCTACCTTCTCTCACTTCTTCCTCCTACCTTTTGCTATACCTTCTCGTTCTACTCTTTCTCCTCGCTTTTCTCAAGCTTTCCTTTTCTCTTTCTCTTGTCGTCCTGCCGCTCTCTTCTTCCTTATCCTTCGCAGGGCGACGACGACCAGACTAACGCGATAACTCTTCGTCTATTCGCCTCTCCTTTTGCTTTTCTTCCGATTACGCTTTTTTTTTTTACTCTCATCTGCCCTTCGCCAAAGACTTCGGTGTGTTATCGGCGAAGGGGAGGGGAGGGGAGGGGGGGGGGAGAGCAAGTGCTCATTGCAGCTTCAATCAGGAGCGATGCACTCGAGAGACGCGTCAACTCGTCGCAGTCGTTCGTTGATTCGAACACAGGGGGATGGCGATAAAGAATTCGTATCCCCCTCCTTCCTTTCTTCTCTTGCCGCATTATACGCCTTGTATCTTCCGAACGGGTACAATTACGGTCGTACTTGCTTTCCATCGAAGCCTCTTTGTGAAATAGAGTTTGTTCTTCACGACAAATTCACGCGAGGAATGCACACTTGAGTTTTCAGAGAAGCCGAAATAGAGTGAAAATGAAAATATCTTCCGAAATGTACACTTGTAAGCGAGATATTTTTGCGATCTAATGATCTTTCGTACATGCGGAATCAGATTCGCTCGGGTTATTTTTCGTCGAAATCTTCCAAATCTTCGTTTTGCAAAACGAATTCTGTTTACGTCCTCGTGATTTGTGAAATATGCGAGATTTCTTGGCGAAAATGTGTGCGCCGCACAACCGCGTATTATAATCATTTTTGGCAATGTTCCGTTAATGTTGGCGTGCACTCTCGCATTGGCCATCGCAAAACCTCTCTTGGCCGTCTAGTATACGACGTTTCGTCACGAATAATTGAAGATGAGTTACCGCGAACCGCGATGAGAGAGTATCAATGTATGTTTGCGATGCGTAATGCTACAGCGTCGTGATATTATAAAATAATTTCGCGCACGTAAAGCGCTAATAAATGTGGATTTCATGCAAATGATATAATCAAGCTGATTCATGCAATCTTTGTAATTTTGTATCGATATATTTTTAAACATATATCGCAGTTATAACTAATAAATATATGCTTATAATGAATTTTTTTACTTTTTTTTTAAATCTTATTTGTTTATCATATTGATAATATTTTTGAATGTTACATATATTTCTAAAATCTTTGATCAAATATATATTTTCTAAAGAAGGATTTTGATTTTTTATGTAACATAAACTTGAAATTGTTGAACTTTTTTACTCTTATATTGTTATTATATTTATTACTAAACCTAATAATCTATAAACATTCCCTTTTTGTCACGATCGTTCAATCATATAAGTCATTGGTCTTCGGTCAGTGTCCGTTGTAAAAAAACGTTGTTAGCGAGTTAATTATTTGAGAGTACTCACTATGCAAATAAAAGCCTAAATTTGTATAATTTCGTTGCTTTTAATGCAAATAATTTCTTGTCCGAGAAACGAACTGATGTATTGTAACACGTAGCATTTATAAACGTAACGATAATTCCATGCATATATTGCTTTTTTCCGTTCAAATATAATAAAATGATTCCAATATATGAATATAACTAGTAATTATAATTAATTAAGAATAATACTAATAAAATCGTTAAAATAAATGTAATAATAAACAAGTATATATATTTTTATAGATCTTTTTTATTTTAATAATAATATTGATAAATCAGACTTTAAAGAAACTTTTTAACATCATTTTATAAACTGTAAGAGAAACGCGAAAATTAATGTAAATAAGTGATAAAATGATATTTTATGAATGGCATATAAATGATGTCTCTCTGACATAATTAAATTTTAATAATTCAGCCTTTAATATATTCAAGAACATTTTATGCTGAATTAAAGCCAAAGGTCTAATGTCAGGATACTGTTGACCAGCAACACGTGCAAACGCGGAGAAGCCACGTGCTCAATCGCGTATCGGCAATCGACAGTCTTGAAGCATTCTGTACATACGTAAACAAACGTGTGGCCACGAGCGAGAGAGCGGTCACGCGTGCGCTCGCTCGTGGCAATCGTGTGGATGTTAATTAACGATGCATTAGACGCGCGCGAAGCAAACGAGTTACACGCGGATAAGAAGCACCGTTGTCGTCGTCGTTGCCGTCGAGAGGAAAAACATAAACAGATAAATCGCGCACGCGCGCGTGAATCCCTCGCCGGGTCTTTAACAGCGTATTACGTTTCCTGCGAGTCTTGTTTTGGCGAGTCCCCTGGCTTATCAGCTGTGACTCTAATAATATCATTAATTACTCCGATAAACGCGCGATCGAGCGGCGACGAGAAAGAGAGGCTCCGAAATGATTTACTTTATCGTACAAGTCCGTGAGCGAGAAAGCATGATAAGAAGCTTAATGGAAAACGATAATTTCGGTCGATACGCGATACGGATGGGCAGCGGAGCAGAATGTGTGAGTGAGTCGCGATTAATCTCTTACCCGCGAAAACGCGCGGAAGCGTAATCGTATCAACGATTAAATGCATATGCCAAAGTACAATACGCGCTGCCGCCGTCACGTATATTTTTTCGCTCGCGAATTCCGTTAATCTCGCCGCTTGCGAAACGCCGGATAAGAATGGGCCTGTCTGCGAAATACCTAGTGATTTATTAACGACGGTGACCCCGCGATAATCGGAAGAATTCGCCGCCGTATTCGCGCTGCCGTAAAAGCCGACGCGTCAAAATCGATTAGTCGTGGCCGGCTGCGGACATGATGGATTCGTGGCCGTAATGACGCAAACCGGGGATGATAACATCTCAGATGTTTAGACTGCATCGATTAATATTGAAAAATCTGTCGCAACGTGGAATTTTTTTCCTGCTGCGATAACACGCAAAAACAAATATTTCTCACATATAGACAAAGAGAAATATATTGCAAATAATACGAAATAAATATATAAATCTAATAAAATAATAAGCTAATCAATATTATAATTTTAATATCGCATATGTAAGCCCAATGTACGCCCATAATGCAGATGAGAATTATAAGACGGTGAATATACAAAATTACAGCATTTTTATTTTTAATATATCTATCCACAAATTAAATATTTTTTTTTATCTAAATCTTGATTGCATATATATAACGCCTATTTCATATATGCAATATTTCATATAATGCATATTCAAGCAAATCTTATAATATAATTCTTTATATAACTCTTCCCATCAAATTTTTTTGTTCTTTTTTCATGTGCATAATAAATTGATTATTACATTTTTAAAGTAAAAAATTTAATTTTAACGATTTATTGCCAAAAAATATTAGCAAAATAAAATATTTCTATTTTATGAAAAACTGTTGAAAATTCAACAGTTATATAGCTTCAGTAAAAATAAATAAGAAACATCGTAAAAAAACTTCTGTTATAAGAAACTGTTCGCGGTAAGGCATCAAATGAAAATCGCAATACTCGGCGATTATTGATATTGCCTTGAACGCGCGTGACAAGGGGCAAAGTAAGCGAGGAGGTAAAAGAAAAGGCAAAATCGGCGAATAGACTGCTGTTTATTTTTTCACGTGGTAGGGATTAAAGACACGTCGTCGGCTGACAGTTCAGTCTGGATTAATCGATCGGATTACAGACGATCGTTTCGGTGCGATGTTTGCGAAATCTAAGCCGACAAGACGAAGAGAAGACGATGAAGCGATTATTCTCGGTTCGCGAAGGAGCGCAAGGACGACCGAAGGCGCAGCGACCGACCGACCGGCCGTCCGGCCGCTGTCTCTCTTGCATTCCTCCTCTCCCTTTTTCTCTTCGGCCGATCTTCCGCAGGGTGACCGACCTCAACGTCGCGTCTTGCCGACGTCGCGGTCAGGCCTCCGATGAGAGAGACGGCATAGAGGGTCGGGGACCACGTCAACGGCCGGTTTTCTTTTTTTTTTTTTTTTTTTTCTGCCGACTCGGCGCAAGCTGCGTACGTTTCAGCTACGTTGTCGTTGATAAGCGCGAGCGCACGTAATCGGGATACCGATTTCCGACGAGCGTGCGATCACGTAGTCGCGAATCTGCCTCCCGTGTTATTGCTCCGTGACGATGGCGCCTGGGAGGATCGAACTCGCCCGAGGATAAATCGGGAAAGATGAGTTTCAAAAAGCGCAGTAGTAAAATCGTAAAATCTCAAGCAATATTTTATGAAATATGTTAAATGATAACTGTAATAACTTAGTTAACAATATACGTTTCATAGTTTATCTCGAAATATATTAGAGATATTTGGATCTATATCATATATAGGGTGTCCCAACAAAAATGGTCACCTTTTTTTATCTTTTAAACTAAAACAGATTATAACAAATATATATTAAATTAAATCGTTCAAACTGAATATTAATGATTGCTTCGAAAAACTATCTGTGTTAACGAACGTGAAAATATGCATAATTTTTTTTTTCTAATAACGTGGATTCTTCAATATGATAAAAGTTGTAACGCTGTTTGAAACAAATACAACAATGTGTGATATGATATAAATTATAAATATTTTACATATTATACGAGTTTTATCAACTTGAAATATCGTGGATTATGTCTATCTTTTCACTTTCTGCGATATGGCCAACTTCTGACTCGTGTATTAGAGATTGACATATGTCATGTTGTCATTTGATCATAATACTCAGAACATAATAGTCAATATTTCAAGTTGATAAAACATATAATATAACATGTAATATGTATAATATGTCAAATATTTATCATACATCGTTCTATTCGTTTTCGAATAATGCTACAATTTTTTTTCCATATCAATACATATAGTATATTCATATCATTATAAAATTTTTGATTATTTTTAATGGGACACTCTGTATGCATATTGCAGAAAAGAGGTATAAAATAGTTCGCGTGGCGAAATAAACAAGAACAATTTAAATATGTCATCTTTACAAAAGTATATCGATTTTTAAGATCCCAAGGACATCACGATTTATTTCATTAAAGATAAACGAAGAATATAATATTAACAATTTTGTGAAAGCCGCTTCTTATTTTTGAAATATCTTTTTCCTTTTATGAAATGAATCCTTTTTGAAATATATATAATCATTAAACCGTGTACTCGAAATTCCTTCTTACAATAAACCAAATTTTTCAGAGACTATTGAGTTAGCTCATCTTTTATGTATAACAAAACGATGATGACGCTGTAAAAAGATTTCCCCTATATCGTCAAGGAGGGTTCAATTTCTTTCGATCAAACCGTTTCACAGGAGAAAACGGGGGGAGGGTGGGAGGGGGGAGGGGGGGAGAGAATATAACGATGGCGAATGCGCCCGGCGGGTAGTTGGCGTTAACGAGCTAGAAAACTAGTAGAGATTTGCCCGCAAGTGGATTACGGTCACGTCTCGCAGACGATAATAATAATGTGTAATAACGCTATCAGGCGCGATCCGATTATATCGCGACGTAAGGACGCACTTATCTAGAAGCGCGCAAACTGCGCGTAAACTAGTCCCCTGTTACTCTATACAGGATTACAGTAGAGCCGATGCTGTGGTCGTTAAGCACGTAATAATAAAAAATAAAGTTACCACTGTCAGTTATCAATTTTATGCAATGCATATGTAGTTTAGCGTATCTGCAGACAATGAAGAGAAAAATTCCAGACATTCCTCATATCGCCGTACATATTCGTATACGTTTATTTTAATTCTCTTATATACAAAATGTTTCTAAGTGCGAAAAATTTTAGATGATTCTTTGTTGAAAATTAAAGGGGACCTTTCATATAAACATATACTTCTATATTCATCTCTGAGGAATTACTCCCCCAAAGAGAGCGGTAAAATTTTTTTTCTTTTTTTTTTTCAAATTTTAAACAAATTAAAAAAATGAAATTTGATGGATATTTTCTACTGGTTACTAGAAAAAATATTTATTAATATTTTTTGAATCTTCCCGTATCGTTATAAAAAAATAGAACCAACTCCTTTCAATTTTTTATTAGAATTTTTTAACGGACCGCAATGTGATCATCTAAAAATATGCATTAAAAAGCTTCATTCTTTTAGAAACTTTTTATTTGTTTTATTTTTTTCGTAAAATCAATAGTTTTCGAGAGAAAAAATAAAATACATTATTACATGCACAGCACCGTGCTAAATGACATAGATTTCGAGTTACGAGAAGTTAAATTTCAGAATAAAAAACGCAAGCAATACAAAATTATAATAAATGTTGGGAAAAAAAAAATGGTACAAAAACAACACAAGATTATATTAAAAAAAGCTTAATTTGCATCTACTCCTTTAAAAGAGTGTAACTCCTCAAAGAAACATATAAGCGTATATGTTTATACGTATATGAAAGACTATCCTTAATTTTCGACAAAGAATCGTTTCTTAAAATTTTTCACACTTATTTAGAAACATCCTACATATTCATCTACGATTATATAAACTTTATCTTGATAAAATTATTTATAATTTAAAGATGATCGAAAAATTGATTTAAAAAAATGCACAGCTCCACTAAGGAAATATCGATTCCAAATTCGCATTCCAAAAATCCAGAAATAGTAGCTGACATAGTGCTAGATTTGCGTTGAATAATCTGTATAGTGATTTATATTACGATGTCGGGATTGTTAAATCTTTTGAATGCAACTGCATATAAACTGCGTAGAAATCAGCTCGGATTCCGCTGGCCGATTAAGCGCGCGCCGTTGCTCGTTTTCATAATGACAATACGGCCGGATAATGAGAGAGTCCGCGCCAGATGAATCAGCTGTCGAGCCATTTACTGTCGTTTCCGGCGCGACGAATGAGTCCGCGTAAAAGCGGAATCTTGATCTATCGATTCCGATGCATAACAGCTTAAGATTTAATCTCTTTTAATTCTTATCTCTTTCTCTTATCTTAATTCTAATCTCGCGAGTCGATAGTTCGCAATCGTTTTTCACAAATTTTTCGGATTCCTGGTGGCTAAGGTGCACGTGACTATAAAAAGTATACAAATCATCTTCTTGTGATAAATAATTTTTGAAAACTGTATCTACTCATTTCAAAGAGTTATCGTGAAATAATATGCGTGTGCATCAGCTGATATATTGCATACGTTTATATTTGGAAATTTAAAAATCTGATGAAAAATATTTTATGTCTTGTATCATGTATACATTTAATATTAAATGCTACCAGATTAATGCGTTGCAATTTATCGATCTAATATGAGAATTGCATTCAATGTCAGCATGAGAGAAGAGAATCAGACAGTTGCATTTAGCGCTGAACGCGCAGGAGCAACGTTTACATTAATTAATCGAGGCCATTACAGGTCTTTAAAATATCCATACTATTATAAGTAATCGATTATGATAACTTAATTTGGCTTTTCAGCAGATCACGTTCAAATGAATCGTAATGCATTATTTGAGTAAAATATATCCTGGCTTTTATCATCGAGATACAGAAGTATATAATGTATCATCAATTGTCAAATCGTTTTGAGCACTTAAATGGGAAAATAAAATGATAAAAGTCAAAGCGCGAGTATTGATATTTTAGTAATAAATGTATTTTTAAAAAAATATCTTTTAGACCGTTTCTTGGCTCATCCTTATGAATATAAATATATAAAGATGACATTGGAATTTTAAAACTTGACTAACACAATCGTTGTTGCAGTCAAACTTTGAATGAGAATCGATAATCAAAAAGGAAGGCTCATTACAAATCGCGTAGAGTACAAATTAGTGAACAACGTTCAAACATCATCGCCACACGTATATACAATATAATAATCCTCGAGCGCATTAAATGCTCCTTGCCTTTTCCAAATCGCATCGAGCCAATTAGAAATTTATAATTTTCATAGTTTTATAATAATTCAGTTTTCCAGCGAATTTCCACCTTGCGGAATTTCCAATTGTCGCATCTCGATCGTACCAGAAGTGCAGATAGACGCGAGAGCCAGAATCGTGTTCTCTCCCCCTTCCACCCCCCCCCTCTCTCTCTCTCTCTCTCTCTCTCTCTTCTCGTTGCGGAATTCGCGACGGGTTTACGAGCGAACGGGTATGAAGGAGCAACGACGTAACTCGATGACGACTCGGGGACGACGGGCGGTCGCGTATATGTATACGGCCGTCCTGTCTCGTCTCGCTCTCCGCTCCGTTCTGCACCGTAGGGACGTCAATCAATGCCTTTTCAGGGGATTGCGTAATCGTCTAGACTAGCCGGCCACAGCGCGTTTTATCGCTCTTATCGACTTCGCCAAGGACGGGATTGCGCGCGCCGGCAGTCAATGGCGATGACGAGCGCCGACACACCGGGATATTATTACGTCGTTGAGAGATGCGTGTGAGCGTAATCGCGTAGGTAAGTACGTGGTAGGTAGGTGTACGCACGGCTCACCGATCCCGATCGCGAGGTGTTGAAATAATTCCGCCTCGCGGAATGTAAAGCGCGAGCGCTAAAGGATGTCCGTCGATATGAAGACGAGCGAACCGGTCGACAGCCTTTCGAAACTCCAGCACCGAACGTTCGCGTGAGCGAACATCGCGACAGCGTGAAAGATATATGATTGTAACGGTGCGGTAGCTGTCTAGAGTAAGTGAAGATATGTCGAGAGAGAGAGAGAGAGAGAGAGAGAGAGAGAGGCTTTTTATACGAATTAAAAAAGATTATGGAATGAGATTAGATTCATCAGTAATGTACATTTGGCGTTATCTCTGAACACCATGTGTACGATCTACGTGAATCTGACGTTTCTTTCAAGATATAATTGATCAAGAGCAATTATAATGTTACTTGGTTATAAAGTCATCTCCATCTTAATATAATTATATTATCAACATTTAATCGTAATTATTGCAGTTGAATATTAGGATTATATTTCCAAAGCAATTAAAATTGATGTATATAATTTCTTATTTTCTGAAGGTTTCTTGCTATTTTTAAAGATAAATGTTAACTTTTGACATTGCCAGCGATGTTATATCTGGGATACTCTAGAGAAAGATTAGGTACTATCGCGGTAACACAAGGGAAATCACATGCCTTCTAACGAGCGGCTTTTCATGAATGTATAGAATTTTTCATGTTTTGGGGGCATATTCTCGGTACGTCATTGCTCGTTGTAGACGCGATTGCAGTCGCTGACTCATGAAACTTTCCGAAAATTTCGTCAGCCACGAGATATTTCAATTTTATCGTCGGTGAACCATATTAACAATTATTACCGCATTAACTGCAATCTAATATAATGCATTTATATCTTATAATAATATCATCGTAATAATCGATTTTCATTATTTATTATCAATTATTGCAAATGCAAATTTGTGCCACTTTTAAGATATATTAGTTCATAATGATAAATTTATTGACTCTTCATGTAAATTTATTTTTTCTTTCGAAAATATCTCGAGAAAACTTATTATTTATCACAATATTAAGATTTGTAATATTATGTATATATTAATTATTATTTTATTATAATTATTATAATATTATGTTTATATTAATTATTATTATTTTTTTTTTAATTTGATTGTAATCCATTTGAGAGTTAAAACTTAAAAAATAATCTTTTCTTCTATTTTCTTCCTTAGACAAAAGTCCCTTGTCTCATTTTGCAGAAGAAAAATCGATTTCACAAACTGGTCAAGAAATAAAAAAAAAAAAAAAAAAGATAACGCGGCAGAAGTGGAACACCTTGCACAGTACAAAACAGCGATAAGTAAAACCTTACTGATACGAAAAGGCGGGGGAGGAAGATGAGATGCTACTTTCTTGTATAAAAAAAAAGAATATTCCCCTTGCTAGAGCGACTGAGACCAGTTCGTAAATAAAGGTCCGGTATTCCTACGAGGATCCTCGCCTGACTCGTCCGCCGACTGAGACAAGAACGCGCGACAGGTCGTCCTACGAAGCTGTTTTGGCTCCCCGTATGCAAATCCCTAACCCGTCCTGTTTACTATTTTCGCGTTCGTGTCGTGCGACGACGACGAAGAAGACCACGAAGACGACAACGACGACGACGACGACGACGACAAGCGCGGCCGCTTCGATATCGTCAAAGAGGCCAGCGGGAACAACGGCGAGGCCGAGGTTAAGACCCGGTTACCGTCGGCTTTCGGGTCGCGGCCTCGTCCGGGGACTGGGACGAGGCTGCTTGGGGCCCGCTCCATAAAAGAAGTCACGGTCGTGGGCGCCGCCGCGTAAAATGTTGGCGCAAAGTGTCGTCTCGTCCGCATCAATTCTAACCAATCTCTCTCCCTCCTCCTCGTCCGTCATCGTCTCTTTAACTCCTAATGACCTACCCGCTGTGCTATTCGAATTCCTCCTGTTTTCTGGCAGAATCGTTATTTTCGACGAAGACGAGTCATCCGTATTCCTTGTTTAACATTGGAATATCTTTCGCAACATTTCATTGAAAAATTATCCGCACAATTAAATTGTACATAATTTAATGTATCAATGTGAGAGATCTCTCCAAAATACAGTCAATAAAAAAGATTTATGTTATCAGCATTGTAACGAGAGAACATAATAGAAACGCACCGAGAGATTCTCAGTCGCGTTATTAACGACGATATTTCGCGGTCTGCGCGAGGGCAAGGCCAATTAAGGCAAACGTTCGTCAGGGTTACCGTACGTTATAACGAATGCAAATGTTTTCATTATGTTAATCAACTTCGTTAAACCGGGCGACGGCCAAACAGTCGGAAAAGTGCGATCGTATCGTCGATGCTTCGCTCGATGTGAACTTTGGAAAGGAAAAGATACACCCGCGACCGGATTTTCTCGAATCGGTGCGACACTACGTCACGTAGATTTGACAAAAGAGCAATACCTTCGTGGCTCCTTTTTGTATCTTCATTAACCCGATTAACCCAAGTTTGGATTAACGGTATAATTAGCTGTTAATTAATTACTAATTTGTTAGTCTACTCCTGAGAGTTTATTGCTCCTACATAATATAATAGAAAATTAATATTAAAGTATCCTCTCACGCACTTCTAAATATTATATAAATAAAAAAGAAGATAAATATGTCACAATTAATTGGTAGTGCAAAATATTAAATATAAATATAAATATAAATATAAATATTAAAAATATACATATTCAGTATCCATATTAAATATCCATATAGCTTTAATATTTCCCATTCACAATAAATTGGAACAAAAAATTAGCAATTATAATATCGCAGCACCCAATCATACTAACCGTAAAAAATTCGAATTTATATACGAGTCCTAGCGAATGGGAGTATCGTATTAACTTACTTCGTCGCGTGCCAAACGCGCGCAAACAGAGCTGACCGCAGCGGAGATGATGTACGCGTGTAGCTGCCACCATGCAGCTACTTTTATGTCTCGGGTCGGAAACGGGACCGGTCGCTGAACCGACACCGCTCCTTGTTGATAAACAGTCGCGTCGCTCATCTCAGAATTAAGAGCCCCGCTCGAAATATGGTGGTCGTAGATTTATACACATTCGCGCGCGCCCTTGGATTCTCAATTCTACTTGCCGTTTCGCAATCTCGAATTTATGATGCGACGGAGTGTGACGGAGAATGACAGCTGGTTCTTATCTCCTCGCGGCGGAAGAAAATTTCCGAGTTTATTTATTCGCGTACGCGCACGCGTGAAAAATATAAATTAAAAACGACATTTTAATGTCGGTAAACTGTAAATTAATTGTATTTTTTATTGTATTTGGCAATTTATCTAACTGCACCGGAGAAGGCACCAATTACTTTCCTTTACTTTTCACTTTAGCAGTTTGCGGAAAATTCAAAATATACGCAAATTAGAGAAACAAAATTCTACTTGGACAAATTACATTTTGATTGAATATATACTTTATTAAATGTGCTATTATCGTCTTTCACGAAGCTTCGTTGATTGCTCATTTTCATAGTCGGCAGCTTAATTCGTCGCCCGGAACTCCAACGTGGAGCAATCGATAAATACAGGCGGGCCTGGAGCTGAGAGAGAGAGAGAGAGAGAGAGAGAGAGAAGTATAGAGAGAGAGAAAGAGAGAAAGCGAGCGAATCCGAAAAGTAGCCGAGAACGGACGCCGCCGGAAGGACCGCAGACGCGGCTTGCGGTGCGCGGCCTGCCCCGCACTTCTCACGGCTAGTCACTCGCTTCGCAAGCCACCGACGAGACTTGAGTGCAAGATTTGAGTACGAAGATTCAAACTAATTCTCCGAGAGTGTAGGAAAAATCGGTGATATCGAACGAAACATTTTAAAAAGCAAAATATTTTAAATTAGGAATTCTAGTTCCTCTCTGAGAGAGAAAAAAAAGCTTTTTTAATAAAAATAATTTAGTTAGTGCTAATTCACAAAGATAACTTAGTTTAGTATATTAGGGTCTAAATAATAAATATCCATAAAAATTGAAACAGGCAAATGAGAGACCACGCGCTGGCATTTCTATTTTTTTATCACTAAAAATGAAAATAAAGAATATGTATTATATATATTTCATATTTTGTTAAGACATTGAATATATAAATAGAAATAGATAATTTGTAATATATTTTAAACACATAAATCACAACATAGCTTATTGGCAGATTGTCTATTGCTTACAGTATACAAGCAAAATTATTAAAGACAGAATTAAAAAAAAAAAAAAATTCTCCGAGTCCTCCAACAATATTCCATGAAAATTCCATGATTTTTTGAGATATAAAAAAATTCTCTAAAATTTTCCATGTTTTTCCAGAGAGTAGACACCCTTTATCTATCATATGATATTATTAAAAGGTTTTTATAATAGTTACAATCAAAAATCTGAAAAATTAATCTTTCAGTTTGAGAGTTCATTATTTATAACTTATTGAATGACAGAACATTCAATTTCATATATTTTGATATAGCGTACGCGTCAATATTAATTGTGATAAGAGAAAAAGAGAGCCGATAATCGTAATTAAATAAGATACAATATATTACGAGAGAGAGAGAGAGAGAGGTTTTACAAAATGAATACCCCACTCTCCTATTATTACTCTTGACACATTACGGCTACGCCCTTGGCGGACGACCTCTACGTAACGCTCACCACCCTCGAGGCGCGTCGTTATAAAGAGCGCGAAAGAAAAGTAGGTCGTATCCGAGGGTTACCTGCGAGCAGCCTCGAGAACGATCAAAATCAACATCGCCGGGAGTGCACACGCCCGCCGTAGGCCCGTCGGGTGGTCGATTCGAAGGGCGGCTGGTGGTTGGTTGGATGTGTTCGGCTCGTCCATGAAGGACGGGGAGCGCGTCGTTGGGTCAGGGTCGCCGTCACGGGAAAGTCGATAGGGAAATCGGGGCTGCCACCGTACCGGCGCGCCGGATAGTCGATATATCGGCCAACGTATAGCGCGGCTGCTCCATCGGGGGGGGCGGGGGGGGGGAGATAATCGGAGAGCTCGTTACGAGATATTTTACACGCGGGACTTTCGCGTGTCGCGACGTGGAGAGAGGAGGAGGATGAAAGAGAACGAAAGATTATATATCGTCTCGGCTTGTCCGTATCTTGCGCGTCGAGAATTCTCCGTTACGATCATTTTCGAGCTGTGGGATTAAAATGTCGCGAGGTTTATTTCTGGTCGAGTGGGAGGTGAAATATTATTGGCTCTTTTTTATTTGTAGTACGCGTTCCTCAATACGGGGAGCGTGTAAATATTTGTGATGTCGTGTTAATCGTCTATCGTTAACCGTGGTGCTACGTTGTATTGTAGCAAGAGTAAAATAAAATGATTTTTTTTTTTTTTTTTTTGTATGAGATGGCATTTCCTTTTTCTCATCGTATAACGTACTATCATGTGAAATTGACGCAAACGGATGTTTACGTAAACAAAAGAGTAAATAAAAGAGAGAAATATTATGTCATGAAGCAATCTCGAAAATATTGCGGTATTATTGAAACACATTTTCTATTTTTGAATTCCTTTTATATTTAGCTTGTTATTTTTTAGCACACTGTATGAATGTGAAAAAATTCATATTTACTTCCTTTAGTGAAAGAAAATTTTTTTCTTTTTATGTATTTTAATTGTATGTAAGCGAGAAAGAAATATATATATATATGTGTGTGTGTGTGTGTGTGTGTGTCTGTTTTCTGATAATAAAAGCATAAACGTAGCATAAACGAGGCAAATGGTAAAAATTAAGAAGTAAATAAAAAAAGAACTATTAATATTAAAAGACGTAATAAACGATGCGTAATAAACTAATAATATATTTTATATTTTTAATGTTAGCTATACATATACATATATCTGATTATTGCCGATGATTATTATGCGATCCTTTGAACTACGCTTATTTTTTTTTCAAACTTCACACTCGTTACAATAAAATCCAAAAATGGATTAAAACGTTTGATATATGAATTTTGTTAACATTTAAAATATAAAATATATTATTAGTTTACTACGCATCTTAGATCTAATTGACCCTTCGTTTTACTACTTCTTATGCTTTCCTGAATTATATAAAAAAAAAAAAAATAAATAAAATAAATGTTTGGTCTCTAAATTAAAATAAAACTAAAAGTGTTATTTTATTAGCAATTTGATCTAGATTTTTTCACACGAAAAATGCCTGCCCTCATACTTTCGTCGCGGCTCGACGCCTCGTAGACGTCGTCAATACTGCTTTCGGCGTCGGTGTATGTTATGACGTCAGTACGTGACGATACTCGCGTAGTTATGTCGTGGTAGCACGTGCGCGTAGCTGTCAGCCATTGGCGTAGCTTCCTTTCAAATTCCTTTCGCTCCGGAAATCTCGGAATCATAATCAATCCTTAAAATTATAACGCAGTGTAATAAAATACTTCACTTTTCCGAATCTTATATACTTTTAAAGAATCTTAACGCGTTGCTTCATTTAAAAAAAAAAAATATATATATATATGTAGGGTTTTCTAAATAAGTGCGAAAAATTTTAGAAGACGATAATCGAAAATTAAAGATAGAAGGTCTTTCATATAACTTTCATATATACTCTTATATCACTTCTTGAAGAGTTGCAGAGTTACACTCTTTCAAAGGAGAGGATGAAAATTTTTTTTTTAATTATAATTTTGTGTTTAGTTCCATTTTTTTCTAACATTCATTATAATTTCGTTTTTCTTGCTTTTTTATTTCAAAATTCGACTTCTCGTAATTCGAAACCTATTCCTATTTAATACGGTGTTGTATAATAATGTACTTTTTTTTTTTTTTCTTGACAATTATTGATTTTATGGAAAAAAAAAAAATAAAAAAGTTTCTAAAGGAATCAAACTCTCTAACATATATTTTTGATTTTATATAAAAGACCCTTCTTAAATTTTCACAAAGAATCATTTAAAATTTGTTCGCATTAAATACCTTATATATATATATACAACATATATAATGAAGAAATGAGAAGACTTTGTGCACACATTTCCTATAATGTACTAATACGTAATATAATACATAATGTATTGTTACATAATATAATAAATAGTAATATAATAAAAAAATAACTCATATGATCTATGTTGACATGTCATTCCTTGCTTGCCTCATGTGTGCTCTAAATCTCTCGTTACAATATTAACATGTAGTAACACGAATGATATATTTAATATTGTCCTGCTTTATTTTTAATTTTCAAGTTCTCTAACAATAAAAAAAACACGGTAAAACCATATTTAGTACGCGGGTCTGAATTCGCGAGCCACGGCACTTTGCGGTCTAGCGATCTTATCGTCCGCGTTTTATCTCGCTACTGTTCGCATCGGCGAATGATGATTCACGCGTACGTCTAGACATCATTATTTGCCGGAAAAGGTAATAGACACGTACGCGCAAACAATTTGCCTTCGTATATCGCGTTCGCGACGAAGGTCGCGCTATCGCGAATAAGACGTTGCGTCAGTAGACGATCGTACGATCGCTTTGTTATGTCATTATGCTTATATATTCTAATTCTATTCGCAAGTTACTAAACCCCGTGACACAAATACCGCTCATGAACTTCCAGCCGTTCCAAAAATGTCAATAGCCTATAACCGATTGGCGGGAAGTAGGTATTGTACAAGAGCCGCTTACGGCACACGTTTATGTGAATAGCGTTTCTTTTATACACCAGATGTTTTCCAAGCACATCGACCTCATTTTTACTTGCAGATTAAAGTCTGGTATTTCCTTCAGAAACTTGATCAAAAAAGCCACCATCATTGGTAACTCTTTAATCGTTTTAATGAAATTGTTTTAAAATATTCTAAAATAATTACATATTTTTATTATTGCATATTGAGCAGGAGAAAAAAAAATTAAAAGTAGTTTTAAATAAATATATATATATATATTGATTTTTTTCACTCCTTTCATAACATATCATTTAAAAGAAGGATATTTTGCCTCCAATAGATGACTTGGATTACAAATGAATTTAGTTTCACTGATAGTTAAGATTTCACAACTAGAAACATGAGAAATCAATCTACGTTACGAACCAATAATTCCGACGATCGGAAATCGAAACATTTCGCCCGAACGATTTGTCACGGACGCGCGTTTTCCACCAGCCAAGTGTCATCGGCCGCGGCGGCGAACGCACGGCCGAAAATTTTCGACTCTCGCGATTTTGCGGCCCGTGCCGGAATTCGCGAGACGTATAGCGCAGTTGTATTCGCAGCTCTGCGTGTTTACTCCCCCCCCCTCCCTCCTCCCTCCCCCCTTTCTCCTTCACCCTCGTCGATTGTTTTCCTCGTCGCTTGATACGACGAGCGTGTGTCGTTCTCGTTTTTACACGACTCGCTTTCGTTTTTTTTTTTTCTTTTTTATCTTTATTCCACGCGGGAACGTCGGCACACCGCGTGTCGATCGTGCCCCGCCGATTTTGGCAGCGGCGCCAATGCGCCGTACTTGGACGTCGCCCAAACGTAATAAATTGCAAATCAGGTCATTGCTTCCCCGCGCGCGAGTTTAACGTTACCCGTTGGGGAAGCCTCCGGGTGTCGTTTGATTTGCGGGATTTACACAGCGCCCGCCATAGTACGTCGCCTCTCTCTCTCTCTCTCTCTCTCTCTCTCTCTCTCTCTCTCTCTCTTTCTCGTTGGCCTCGCGCCGTGGTTTAGGATGCATCATCTTTCGACGATGTACTCTCGGCAACGACGCGACAGTAGATAAACACCACGATGTCGTCGTATATGGTCGCGACACACCGGCATTTTCCACGACGGAACGAAGCGCGGTAGAGAGCGACAATCGTGGAAAATGCCGTCGTGCCGCGCGATCGATGTTCATTCTTTTTCTCTCATTTGTATTTTATTGTTTCAACCTCTTCGCCCGTCTCATTTACTCCCCCAGCTATTGAGACTAACCCGAACTATCGCTTAATTATCACGATGACGGAACGTGGGAAGTGTACGTAATAATGCTGATGATGCTATTTCGAGATAATAACCAGACAAGGTCGAGATAGACCGTAAACGCGCGTATACATATGTATATCGGAATGTTTTGATTATGGATAACGTTGTAGAGCGCGTCTAGGAAAGAAATCGATTCCGAGTTTTTATCTTATCTCGCAACCTGTCCGCGAGATTTTCCTTGCGAATATAAAGAGTACAGAGTACGAGAAAACAATGGCACAAGTCTGCGCATATAGGAGTAACCGGAGACTGCACAGTGCTAGACATAACATTTACTCCTACCCCGGCTTATCCCTCTTTCCCTTCTACAGACGGCGACTTCACCGCCGTCTTAAAAGGTCGGGAGGTTAAAAATGCATCGATTGAGGAAACGTTTTCGCGAAAAATACATTTATGAATAGAGAGCCGATGCTATGTTAAATTTGTAGAAATTTAAATTAAAAGCAGCAATGAAAACAAAATTAGTTCACTTATGATCTCTCTCTTTCTTTCCTTTTCTCTTTCCTCTCTCTCTCTTTTCTTATATATATTCTTAAATCAGATTAAGCGTAATAATAAATTTTTGCATCGTTAATCGTTATCTAAACGGTGATAATTTCCATATCAAAATTCCAAGAAAGAAAATCACTGCTCGGAATGAATTTTTGCGATCGCCTATATATATATTTCAAAGTCGCACCGTCACTCGGTGCATCCTTATGCAACACAGTGCAGGCTGCACTTCTACGCGCACGCTCGCGCGTGTCGCAATCTGACGCGGATCCGGGATGAAATAAGGACGAGAGGACATAAAATGAGATGCGGAGAGGAGAGGAGAAAGCGGCATTTCGTCTCGTCGGTATTCGGCAAAGAGCGGAGAGCAGACTCGACATCGTCGCCGTCGGCATCGGTGCGCGCGGGAGAAGATAGAAAGAGAGGGAGGGGGGGGGGAGAGGCAGAGAAAGAGAGAGAGAGAGAGAGAGAAGAGTCTAGTACAGTACGCCATAATCTAATTTGCGATGCAATCTAGAATAACAATGGTTCGCGTCGCGGCGACGGCGGCGGAAAGGGGCGGGCGTGACGGCGGTACGAAACGTGCATCGCAACGTCTCGTGTAACGCCGAGAAGGAAAGACGGAACTTCCCCGCCGACTCTCTCCTCGGCGTAATCACGGGACCGGTATAACTTCCAAATTAAGTTCCCGCCGCCCGATGCCGATGGAAACCGAAGGAAGCGCGCGGGCTCGGTGGACCCAACCGTCGACGTCCTCCGGGGCATTGCCGAGGAAGGGCTTCGCCACCGATCGATGCCGGGATGCGGCATCTCTCGCCATCGGCTCGGATAAATGGAGTGTACTGAGGTGTATTATACTGTTTAGGCAGATTAAGATTTCATTTCGGGAAAATATTCTAGAGACTATTCAAATTTATTTGTGGAAAGGGAAATTGTCGCGTTGAAAAAAACTTTATCAATATTCAATAGATATTTATACATGATTTGTGTTGAAGGGAATTAAATATTTTTCGAAAACATTTTTGTAAAGTATTTCTTATGCTAAACTAACTGTAAAATTTTAGATAACCAGAAATTAAGAAAGAAAATTTAAAAAAAAGAAATAAATTTTTATAAATCTTTTCATTTTACAATAATAAAATATTAGAATTATTTTATCGAATTTTTTGATTAATATTTCTCAAAACTAGTATTAAAAAATGTACTTCACGGAAGAGAAAAAAGACAAACAGAGAGAAAAAGAAATTATTATAAATGAATGAATTATTAATAAATTTTATTGTATTATACATTACGACATGTAAGCTCTATTTTATGTAAGTAAATGGTATGTTATTGTTTAGAACAAGATCTTCATCTGAAAGCTTGCAGCGAAACTATATGTATATACTATAGACCACAGTTATAAATGAAGTTTTGTGAATCATGCTCTGCGTCACAAATTTGTCCTCGTTGTCGCGTGTTATCGCGCACGTTTGGAATAATTGAATCGGGACACCAAGACGCAAAAAAAAAAAAAAAAAAACTAGAGGAATGAGAATTTATATACTATGGCATAGTCTGTTTTTTAAATAGAAAAGAGAGAAAAGGAGGAGAAAGAGAGAGAGAAGGGGAAAAAAGACACCAGATAGACACAGCTGCGCCGTTACCGCTGAGATAAGATATCGGAAGCTTTTTCCTAGACAGCCTTCGTCGTTCCACGAATCGCGTAATAATCTCGTCGAAGGTCGACAACGTTACCGATAACGACCTCCGTTGGATAAGAAATCGCGCTTCCCTTTTTTTTTTCCCTCTTTTGATCTACGCTTAATTCTCTTCGTGTCCAGCAAACTATGTATTATCAATGTATTTGCAATGATAACAACGCGTCTATTTTGCCTGGAGGAAAGAAGCGCGTGTGCCTTTTGAACTCGTGACGCGCGATATCAAGAATGTGTAACGAGACCGGCCGATTGTTCGGCGAAATGCGACAGAAAGTATTAAGAACGAGAACCATTCCGTTGGAATGTGATACGACTCGTTTGAATCGTTATTTGTATAAAGAAGCTATTCGACGAACTCGGTCAAGTCTGCTAAAATTAGTACGACGTATACAGTTTCAACGAATATGCGGAAGTTTGTTTTCAAAGTTTTATTTCGAACAGCTTCGAGATAAAATGTAATAATTCCTATATAAATCCGTCAATGACGCGATTTACTGCAAATTCTTCTGTTATCGTTAAAAATTCTCCCTCTCATGCACAATCTTCATTAATATTAGATATTTTCTTTTCCAGAGACAGGTAGATATATATATATATATATACATAACACATCACTCAATAAGTCCCCGGTCTGACACATATATGGCAACATTGTTGACAGATCCACGTGATTTCTAAAAAAAAATTTGTTTTTTTTAGTTAGACCGGAGACTTATTGATGTGTTATGTATAAGAAAAGAGAATTGAACACACCTTTTGCGTGTTATTCTCTAGTTATATCATGTATCGATATAAGTGGAATATGTCGTATGACAATATAATGGAATTAAATTTTCGCTTCTGAAAATTTTTCACGCGAAAACAATGCGCGATGAAATGATACTCACCGGTGTATCAGGATGATGGCAATGATCCTGAAGCAGAAGACAACGCTGTAACGGCGGCGGCGGTGGCTCCGCGCGACGATGTCGGTGACGATGATGGTGATGCCGATGATGATAATGAAGAATCGAAGCGGAAGAGGAGGAAACGGAGCCGGGTGGGACCGGCTCGTGCACCATCAGCCGACGATGATGAAGATGACGCGATATCGTCGCCAGGACACCCACCAGTGCTCCAACTATCAGCACGAGCGCCGCCGAGACGATATAGCCGCTCGCACTCACTGCGAACAAGAATCGGACATTATGATTAATAAATAAAATCTCCGTGGGAAATTTCGTCAATCTTCGTAATTTTCAATTTTATTCTATTTCATATAACGATTTCTTAATGGCAAGAAATTATCGTTCATACTAAATTATTTGTGACATGTGTGAAAGAACTCTCTCTGTTGTGATGAATCTTATATACAGGGTGTCTCCAAAGTTTGACCCTGTTCCTTGGATCTTGAAAACGGCTTTAAATATGGAAAAATGTTTCAGATAAAACTTAAGTCCATATTTTCATCATTTTCCTCCTTAATATCACAACTTTTGTCTGAAACGTTATTCCATAAAGTCGTTTGAGAGATCTAGAGGATTGAGTCAAACTCTAAAAATACCTTGTACAATCAATCTATCAAAGATAATTAATTAATATATTTTAATCTAATATTGCACAAAATGGCAAAAAAAGGCAAATGAAAAATTTATTAATAAAATATATTTTACTTAAAGATATCTAAATAAATATTTATTCTGTTATTGTCCCAGTTCATTTATAATAAAATTAAATATTATATATTAATAATAAGAATTAAAGATACACAAATCTCTATCTTTTCTTACCATATAATTTACCACATAATGTGTGTAAATTATATGCACATATAGATATGAAAAAATGCAATATAATAATTTCAACAATACACTATGTATGTAGTATAAAAATGAGAATAAGATACATTATATCAATGATGTGAGTAGAAAAAAATAATAATTTGTTACTTACAGAAATGTATGATATAAAGATAAATAGTGTTAATACTGCCTGTATTTTCGCGTGTCGTGCGTCTCAGGACTAACTAAGTTGTTAGAACTCAATGATCGCGACGCGAGTCATGTCCTATGCACGGTTCGCCGAGTCGGCACACATATCATCGACACGTGGAAACGATTAAATGTCATTTTCCTTGCTGCTGTCAAGGACTCGCGAACATAATCGCGGTCGTAAAAACGCCTCTCGCGTCTAGCATGTACGGAGAGCAAGTCGTAATCAGTCAAGTAATATCGTTTCATCGAAGTATGCAGCAAAACGCATATAAATCAAAAGAAACACGTATTTGGTGTGGTATGTGATAATAAATTCGTTAGAGAGCGAATTTTCACTAATTGGCGTCTGATTATACGATACATTCACATTTAATTCCAAGTGAAATGATAAATAGATCCTGTCTCCTTTTAACATTCTGACAAAAATCTTCATTAAAATTTCCATAAAAGTGTTCGGTTATTAAATCATTTATCTTAACGGGTGTCACCATTAATAAGGCCAATTAATCCATTACCAGATCTATTCTTAAAATAAAAATTTGATCAAGTGCAAAATGATTTCAAAGATAAGATTTTTCCTTCGCACTTTTTTAGAAAAATCATTATATATTGTTGAAAAATTATATAATCTCTCTGAGACTTTTAAAGAATGACAATTCTTTACGAGCTAATATTCTTTATTATTGAATAATAGTCAAAAAATAGTCAAAAAACTTAAAAAAGAAATATATTTCTTACCTTTGTATTGTTTAAAAAATCAAATAAATGAATCCGGATTATAAAAAGAATTAAAGTATCACAAAAAAATATTTTTTTAATGTCTTTGTAAAAGAAAATAGTTGTAATTAATTTTCTCTAATTTATGACTATTTAATACTCTTAATTGTGAATACCCCCTGAAATCAATTATAAGAAATAAAGAAAAACGAGTAATTTACAGAAAGAGAGAAAGAGAAAGATAATATTTTTCTACAATTTTTAGTAAATAATTTTTAAACGAATAGGTGGATTTAAATCGAGTTTTGCTCAAATATTTATTAGATTAATTTTTTTAATATATGTAAAAATTTTTATTTCGTTGGCAATGTTTTTTCCTTCAAATTTTTTCCGTCAAATTTGTCCAATAAATATAATACACGATTTTCCGTGAGAATCAATACAACAAACTTAAATAATTTTCATAATTTCTTAAGAGAATTGTGTTCAGGTTTTGCACAGCCACTCAGAAGAAATAATAGAACAGTCTACGAGATTTTCATGCTTTTGTCAATGTTTTGACACATACATCCTTAATGTGTCGGGATCAACAAGAAATTTCACGAAAAGAATAGACTCTCGAGTCGCAGAGGGGCCGGACCATTCATTCGAGATCTCGCGATCCCTTTTCGAGCATCGTACGGTCTGATCGCGAACGTCAACGTCGGCAGGTGCATCGAGAGATCGAGCGACCGTATCTTTCCTCCCCTTCACGCCGGCCGCCTCTCGGTAGCGATCGCGGAACAGCTTCTCGATCTCTCCGGCTTCGTTCGATGCGCGATGGCCTCCACCGCTTCCTTGTTCTCCTCTTTTTCTACCGCGTGGCAGGGACACGCGTGTCCGTGCGCGTGTCTCGGGGCCCCAGGGAGATACAGCTCGGATGCAGCGCGGCGAAGGACCGATGATGACGAGATTGAGAGAGCAGGGACGGGTCACGAATATTCGTCGAACCGGCGACTTATATCGATGCTCGCGTCACGTCGCTTTCCTTAAACGTTTGTCTTTGTGATTCGATATAAAACAGTTTGCTCTTTTTTTTTTTTTGTAATAAATTCTTTCGATGAATTTTTTAATTTTGACAAAATGCGAGAATAAAATAGTACCTTTCGTGACATTATTTGATTATGTAGAAAAATTTAGTAATGGCTCGAGTTATATTGATGAAGTTTAAATAGAAGAATGAAGATGTAGACTGCATTGCATCAAAAATTACGAAATAATTTAAAACGAAAAATGTGCGCTTTCAAAACTTGTTTGTATCGGATATGAATAATTTAATTCAATCGTATCGTTGTATAGCCACAATGTTTCGATGTCTCGCATATTTACTGTATAAAGTTCTTCAAAAAAAAAAAAAAAAAAAAAAAAAAAATTGAATTCAAATCTAAAAAATTCAAATGTAATTCTCAAGATACAAATTTCTATCATACTCTTCCTTACGGGAAAAATCCTGTAAATCTATTTTCCAATTTTGACATAAAAATAATAATAAATAAATAAAAATCTTGAATTCTTTACATATAGCATATACATATTATATACATAAGTTAAAATTTTCAAAGAGAGAATGTATCTTTATTATATCCAAGTGATCGAAAATATTCAACATCGATACTTCGCAAACGAAGTAAGCATACCTATACCTACCCACGCGGCCCTGATTGAAAGGCAGAGCGAGAGCGAGCACGACGAGAACTCGGCAGAAAAAGAAGGGGGTGGTGGAGGAGGGGGAGGTGGAGGTGGTGGTACGTCGAGCGAACTGAAGAGGAGGTGAGGTGAGCTGTGCAGAGCATGCGGTGCACCAGACAAAAAACGATGAGCCGCGGTGGGGACCAGACGGGGGGCAAAAACACGCGACGAGGCCCAAAGCCCAGGCGCTGCGGGCCCCTCGTTTGAACGACTCTTCCCCTCTCACACACACCCCCCCCCTCCCTCATTCGATGAGCACTGTGTACGTGTTTGCGTATGCAACGTATGCACTGCGCGGCTTCGCCGAGTGCATCCACGAGTATCGCGTGCATCGCGATACGATGACCGAGACTTCGCGATTGTTCGAGCTAGGGATGTTGAAAAGAGAAATCGAGTATATATATATACATATTTTTTTTTTTTAAATATATACGTATGTATGTATGTATGTGTATTATATATATATATATATATAATCATTCGTAAAAAATTATATTTACAGGAATATTTTTTACAATTCATTATTATAATTATTTCTTGAAGACTCTCGTTTTATCATACATCTATTTGAAACTTAATTTATTAATATATTATTAAGTAACAATATCGTTAAAAAACTGAGTAAAGAATTTTCAAAAAAATAATAAAATTTAATACAATATTAATGGAGCGAGAGTAGGAAATCATTCTCTCCATAGTTTACGATCAATTTCAATTTCGAGACAACTCGATTAGCCTAGCGATTAGGCTATCAACAATGTACGAAACGTACCGTATACATGTCTGTGTATATTCCCTGGAGAATGAGCCGACGTTATAGAGCGGCGCGATTGCGAGGGCCCTCGGTCTTATCTTGAGCTTTCTTGCTCTCCGTTATCACATCGTCTCGTTCGGATTCGCCGCTCTTTGTGCCGAGTCTTGAGTGCCGCCTATTTGGAGTGCTGCGAGACAAAGAGCGCATCGCTCCGCACTTGCTTGGAGAAGAAGACTAGCAGCGGCATGGACGAGACAAGGTGCGCCTCGCGTACGAGGATAGATTGGAAAATAGAGTCGGATAATAGAGGCGCGCACACGGACGTTAACGAGCAAAAGGGAGAGACAATACGTCCCGTCGTCGTAATCTATGAGTTGGAGACTGCGAGGTAGCTTGCGACGCGTATTCGCCATCTTCGCGATAAACTAAAAAGCATGGACTTCTATTCTATAATAAACTAGTCTGCTAGCACGGTTTTTCGCACAAGAACATGTGAGAAGCAAGGGCAGTCATTTACAACTGAACAGAATATCGATGAATTCGATCGATTCATGTCGTTCATTCATTTTTTAAACGTATATGTCTAAAATATTTTAAAAAGCAAAAATAAAATTAATACTATCTAGTATATATATACTATCTAGTGCATGTATAAAAAAAAATATTAATGACTTGTAGAATACTTGATGACTGATGACTTTCCTTTCAAAAATAAAAATCGATTGATAGTCTGATTGAATGTGATCAAAAGGCAAAATTGGATTTAGTAAATATGCTACAATCTCTGTAATAAACATTTTACTGCAAATGATTATTTTCATAGTCCAGAGATATATTTAAAATCAACAGCAAATATATATATATATATATATATATATATATATATATATATATATATAACATA
>JBCEZV010000028.1:5298568-5312704 GCA_039654365.1 Cataglyphis livida | reverse complement strand
ATATATGTATGTATGTATGTATGTATGCATGTATGTATGTATGTATGTATGTATACAGGGTGTCCCAGAATTACCGTACTACTTGCTAATAGCAGATTCTTGAGATTATTTAGAGAGAATTTTCCCTCAGCGAAAACGTCACAAAGTATGTATATTTCCGTGTTATGAGCGATTAAAAAAGGATTTTTTGTAAACTTTATAAAAAGTTAAAACTACATTCTTTACTTAATTTCAGATAAAATTTACTTTAATAAAGAGGAGAATTTTAATTTAAGATTTACATAATTACAAACAGATAATTACAAACATATATAATGGAAAAAATTGCAAAAATAATGATCTCTCTCGATATTTTCGTTGAGGAAAAATCATTTCCAAATAATCTCAAGAATCATTGGTTTCATTGGTATATCGCAGGTAGTGCGATAATTCTGGGAAAGCCTGTGTAAGAAAATTCATGATTATATATAATATTCTAAACACTCAGAGAAAAATATTTCTTCAAAATTTATAATATGTGGTAGAAATTTAAAATTCAAGATATTTTTTTTCTTCCTCAATATATAATCTTTATATTTCATAAACATGTTTATGGAAACATAATAGCAACTTTAACTTTGTTAATTGATAGTAATTTATTCAATTTACATCACAGTTGTTTAAAGGAATAATGTCTCTTTACACATGTCTATATTTTTTATTCTGCATACTAAAAATTTATAGATAAAGATTTTAAAGACTATTCAATAGTACGTGATATAAGTTTCTATTTTTTTTTTCTTTTTTTTATTAAAAAAAATCTTTAATTTCTGAATAAAATAATATACTTTCAACATACACATACACATTAAGCAAGATAATTATTTAGTTTAAATATTATCTGTACTCACGTGCTTCCATAGAGGTGTCTTGAGTCAGTGGTGGACGTTGCGTCGTCGTCGTCGTCGTCGTCGACGATACGTACGAATCTTCGACGTCGGGCGCGACGGTTACCTTGACCTGCTCCTCGTCGCTATCTTCGTTCTTCGGTGAGTTTCGCTCGGAATTCGCGCGCACTCTTACACGCTCGGCCACCTGCACATCGTCTCTGGAGAACGCCAACCGCGACGATGACATCGGCCCGGCGACTGTCGTCGTAGTCCACTCGATGACACTATCACCACCAACTACGACCGCACCATTATCTTTATTCCCCACGAGCATCAACTCTCTTCCGCTATTATTACCATTCTTCACCTCGTCCTCAATCACTCCCCCGACGTCATCTTTCTTGGTGCTTCCGGTTAATCGAGTAACACCGAGATACGCGATATCCCGCGTGGTCGCTCTCGTTGCCACCGCCGTTGTCGTTGTCGCCGTTGTTTTCGAAGCGCTCTCGTGAAGTAGGATATCCCGCAGAGAATTCTCCGGACGCAATATCGATTCTCCGAACTTGAAGACGGGCTCTAACAACGGAGTGATAGCTTGGACAGTTGGGCGAAAGCTATGGTCGACGGGCGGTGCGGATTCCAGTTTGCGAGATTGTAGAGAGTGTTCGTCAATGCGCCGCCATGCCTCGGGCCAGGAATTGATGAAATTCGAAGAAGATTGATCTTTTAGCTTCTTGCTGACTGGTACTCGTTTAGCTCTTCCTCGTCGCGCTGCAATCTCTTCATCCTCGACGTCACGATCTGGTGTCAGAGCTGAGTGATCTCGATGTTTGACAATGACAATATTCAACGGCGCACTCGATAATGATGGAGACGATAATGGCGGCGATGACAACGACGACGACGATAGCGGCGGCGTCAACAATAGCGGCGATGTTAATGATAGAGACGATGTCAACAATAACGGCGGCGCGGACGAAGACGAAAGACGCGTCGTCAGCGTAGTAAGATGATCCAGAATTTTCCGGTTCGCTTGACCTTCGGAACTGATTTCGTTAAGATTGGACGCGCACTTCCGAATCGTCCTGCGAAAGAGGCGCGACGCGAACAGCTGATCGGACGTTCGCGACGGCAGATGAATAGATGCGGTGGCGTCGGCTGGATGGAGGCTGTCCAGCGGCTGGGTTATCACCGGCGCGGCCGTTGTCGCGCGCGTTAGATCGTCGAAGAGAGCAACAACGAGAAGAAGCAGGGGCAAGCCCACCCCCGCCCCCGTGGTGGCACCCGCTACCCCCTGTTGTGCAATGAAAATCCGCGAGACTGCCGTTCAGTCTGCTTGTCCGCGATCCGCTCGCGAATCTCGTCGTCGTTCTTTTCCTTCTTTTTTTCTTTCTCTTCCTCCTTCTTCTTCTCCTCCTCCTCCTCCCTCTCTTCCTCGCGATCTACATGCAACCACGCGGTCCAGCGGTTTTCCTCGGTTTCCACTCGTCCGCATTCGACGATTACGTCTCGCGTCGCGAGGATCGGTCCACCTCGGCTCGTGCCAGCGTAGTGCCGTTTTCGCATCTATTATTGCGTCGCGCGTACCAGCCACGTGCTGCTGCCCCTTTTGCGCTTGACGTTGCCGCCGCGATAGGCGATCGACTCCACCATGTGCTCGATCGATGGGCCGGACAATACTGTGTACTCTGTCCGCGGCGCATTCCGCCATCATCGCGCGCCCCGCGAAACACAGCCGGTGCCGCGACCCGCGTCCCGGCGATGCTCGGCGCATCCACGTTGCCCGTACCGTGGCATTCTCCGCTCACGTTTCCGCTTCCTCCTCCGCGTCCTCGCTATCTAGTTTGACGTCCAGATAGCGCTCACAAGACTACAGTGCAATCTGAAACAATCGAAGAATCCCATGGTTGAATGGAGAAACTTTTCTCTCGTCTCATAAATATTGCATTTTCGCGAAGAAATTTATATATTTTTTATATATTTTATATATTTTAGATACATAAATATATATAGTTTCTTTATAATTAAAATATTATATATAATTATTTAATCCAAAATTTTTATTTATTTTTAAAATTTATTTTTTTTTATAATTAATATGTTTTAATATATCTTTTTTTTTAATTTCTGAATAATGTCAATCAAAAGTTATTTTATTTTCATTTAAATAATCTTTTTGCTTCTTATTTTGAAAAAACCTTTTTTATATTTTTCGTTTTATCTAATTTCTGTACTTTTTCTAAATTGTAAATTTATAATTTTAACCAAAATTAATGAATATCTAAAATTACATTTCTTTTTTAATTACGCAAATAAATTTTGATGGAATTTATATTTAAGATATAATTATTATAATGTGAAAAACGTTGCAGAAAATAAAGAATTTATAATAAGTTTATAAAAATTTCGGTACACCTAACAATCAATTAGTTAGCACGAGATATAATCAAGCTCATGTATAGCATTTGCCGCCAATTAGTCACAGGACGCAATTATCCTGTTGGGGATAGAAGAGTTAAATAGTCCAATAACGAGCACATGTACGAATGTGATAGTCCATATGTGTTTCAATATGAATACGAAAACATTTTCTATAAGACTCACTAGAGAATTACGTGTCAAAACTTTAAATACGTGTTATATGTTGTCGAAAACATCGCGCTAGCTGTTCTTACATAATTTCCTTAATCTCAAGTATTTTAAAAAGCCTAACATATTCACGCTCACAAAATATATTTGCGGATAATACATATTTGGAATCTGCAGACTGCGAACAATGTTTCGCTCAAAATGGAAAATACTAAACAAGAGTCTATTGATTTGGAGATATTATAAGTCAAAAGTGTTATAAAAGATCAGCAGTAAAGGAATTAATCAAATTAATCAAATTAAATTTTAATTTAACATGACGATGAAAAACTATGTTGATTATGCAATCTATAGATAGTAAATATATAAATATATAAATATATAAATATATAAATATATAAATAAACAGTGACTCGTTCGAAAGTTATTTAGGGTCAAAGTTCAAAAAAATCAATTTTCAAAAAATCATTACTCTTTACTATTTAGAAAATCTTAAAAAAATGTTCAAGTGTAAAAGTATTCGTCTTTTTAAGTCCTTTCCATAAAAAAAAAAAAACAGATTTGACCTTTTTTTTTTAAAGTTTGCAAAAAATTGTTAGATTCAAAATGATATTAAAATTTATTTTTTTTATGTCCTTTTAAACGATTTAATACAATATGAGGCGTTTGAAATTTTTGTGTTGGGATCCTCCTGGGGACCCTCCCCATTCCCTTGGTGAGACAATTCACCTTAAAAGAGAAGCCCCTCAAAATCAAACACGTATTGTGGTTTTTCATAATTATGAACCGTCTCTGAAATATAGGGGTAAGAAGAAACTTTATAGATACCCTATATATTTAAAAAAATATCGTATATTATATTATCTGAATATAGAGACCTCAGATCTAATTAATTCTCGGCAAGTGGGTTACACATTTTCAATATTCCATTCATTAATCAACGCGCCGATTCTGGAACTGCACGCTGCAACGCGAAAAGAATCGATCGAGCTTTCGCGTATTCTATTTTTCAAACGTTTATGCATCATTTCTTCTCGCTAATAGCAAAATAGCTTAAATGAAACTGATCTCCGAACATAATAAATGTGACATGGCAAGCCATCTGCATAGAACGAAGAAACACAGAAATACGGACGTCTAGATGGGAGTGACTGATCTAAAAGTGTAACGGAGGAAATATAAAGGGAAATGAGAGTAGAGGAGATCGAGGCTATAGAACGTTATTAAGCTTCGAATAATTATTAAAGTAAATTTCTTGCGTGGAATTAATTAAGAAAATAATAAATTACGTCCTCGTTACAGTCTCTTAAATTTTTTAATTTTTTAAAATCTAATTTTTAATCACTTGCTTCTAGATTACATCAGAACACTGAAATTATTTAAAAATATTAAAATACATTTTTTTAATATCTTATTTATATGATAAAATAAACTGATTTCTTTCAAAAGTTGCTTTTTAATTCGACTTTTACATATTTCTTATAAAAAAAAAAAATGGTAAATCTGAAACCTTGTTCCTAGTGTATACGTTACGACATAATTATTTGTTGAATATTTTCTTAAACAGACATGGGGAAAAAATTTTACACACACACACACACACGCACACACGGTGCTACTTCTCTAAAAATATTTAAGACACGCGCTGAAAAAAATAGATGGGCGAACGAGTGAGGAATATACGGGCGGCGCTTCTCGTTACACGAGGGTCGACCCTCCTGAAATTTGTTTACTACGGCGAGGGACACCGGTGCCCGGGGCTAAGTATAGCCGTAAGGAGGGAGAAACCGCGAAAATGCTATTTTTATGAGCACGCGCCGCGCGAACATTGTTGTGCCCGATCGGCTGTGTCTCGACGACGACGCCGCCGTCAACCGGGTCGTATAGTCGTCATCGTTGATGTCGTCGCGATTATCGTCATCATCGCCGCGACACGCGGGTGACCATAAAGATTAGGTAGAAACGATTATCTGAATTAAAAACTAAACATATATGATCGATAATGTTATTATCGAAAAACATTTTCAGAGAGAAAAACTTGTTATCAGAGCTTTTTTTTTATTTTGCGTGTAAAAAAAAAATTTCTACTCGTTAGATGTAATAATTATATTAATATATGGAGGAATACAAGTGAAAATATCACATTTTTATGTCTTTAAAAATTATTATATTTTTTACCTCTATAATATAATTAAATTTGCAAATTTTTTTATATATTAAAATATAAATATATATCTCAAAAATCTTATATTCTCTTATTATATTTCAGAAATGTATTTTGCTCTCTGAGAGAATAATAAAAGTCGCAAATCTCAACTTTATTATTATAATTAATACTATTTTAGTTTTAACACTGTTGATATGCCATTAAATATTATTAATGCCATTATTAATAATATAACTTATATTATTATTACTAAAAAAAAAAATAATTTTCTATTTTCAATCGTCGCAATGTAAATTGCCTCGACATTTTTCCTGAGAAAAGAGCAATTCCGAATCGTCCAAGATTTTATAACGAGAAAATCACGCGGGAGACTATATCCCATCATCATTAATGACATAAATTATATTATTATTATAAAAAAAATAATTTCCATTTTTAATCGTCACAATATTAATTGTCTCAATATTCTTCTTGAGAAAAGAACGATCCCGAATTGTCCCAAGATTTTATATTGAAAAAATCATGTGAAACACTTTGTATCGCATCATAATTAACAATATAAATTATTATTATATTTAAGAATATAATTTCCTTTCTCAATTGTCATAATATTAATCGTCAACATTCTTGCCGGGGAAAAAACGATCCCGAATCGTTTCAAGATCGTATAACGAGAAGATTACGCGAGACACTGTATCGCGCGACAAATCGCGAACAAATTTTGATGTAACGAAGGCTCATCAGCACATTGCAGAGACCTCGAGAAAGACTGACTTAGAAGATATTAGACGGGTCCGTTCCTACTTGGCACACCGGTCCAATGCGAGATTCGTGTACGTTGTTGATAACGATTGAATGCACGCATCGTGGTACGGCGTGGTATCGCAACGCGCGGAGGGACACGCGGCGCGATTGATCTTCTTATCCCCAAACGCGAAATCACGCGGGCACGCGCTCAAATACGTCTATGTATCCGGCGTACGTAAAACGCGGAATACCTGCTAATTATAGTCCCGTAGCCGAAGGAAGGAAACCACGGAGGCACTATTTTTACGACTCTCCCGCCAAAATATCGTCGCGCGTCTGCCACGCGCTTCTCCTCGACGGGAGAACAGGCATTCACCTTTGTGATACACATGACGTATTTTATATCACGGTGTGAATAATTAAAGTAACTGAATTTATAGAGGAAAGTGCACACGATATAAGGACGATTAAAGTGTTTGTTTGTTTATCGATATACCGAGATGCTCTCAATGATTTTCGCGATGATTTGAGAAAAATATGTTGTGTTCATCGCGGAAAAGAGGTTTCAATTTTTAATGTAGTTTGCGAAATACAATAATATATAGATGAATAATTTCAGATATTTATTTTAAAAAATAACTATAATTATATATAATACTATATTTATATATTTATATATTATTTTTGTAGGTATACTTTTAACGATCAATGTTAATCGATGAACGGGATATCTAGCAAGATAATCTATTAGGTTTAAATAAAACATAGATTAAGACTTTTTTAGAACAACGACCTTAGTTTTAGTTGAACATGTATCTATTAATATGTAATACATAAAACAGATTATAAATAAATTATTTTATTATTTTACAGAAGTTTGCGATTTAAAAATTGATGATTTTCAATAACAATTACAAAAATCTCTTTTTTAATTATCTTTAAGAGATGATTTGTTATTTAATCTACATCAAAATTTAATTTAATTTAATTTAAAGTAGTAAATTTAATTTAATTTTGCAAACTGTTTACAAAGAGGAGATTGCGATTTATTTTCTATGCAAGTTTTTAATATGATGGAAGAGTAAGAAATAAAGTAATTCCATCAGCATCATTTTATAATATCATCAATTTAATAATAATTATATCGTAATAAAAATCAAGATTATCGTAAAGATATTGAAAAGTTTCGTAATGCTCTTAACCCGATCAAATTAGTCGCGTGCCCCTTATCATCGGCGTGTCATCGTGCAAACTCTCTCACAATTTTTATGAGAGATTAATATGCGATCATCTCGATGACGTGTGCGCGCTTCAGGTAGAAAGAGTAAGACGTAGAGAAAGCGTCTACTCAGCGTGTGTCTAGGCACACGTGTGAGCACGTTACGAAACATAATCTTTCAAAGTTTAAGGTACGGACCGGTCGTTCGCTCGATCAAGCGTGTGCGGACGAATTCGCCCGCTCGCGGGAATTTGCTGTTTTCACGACAAAAATGCGTGCGTGGCACGCGCGCTGACATTCTATTTTCGAATGAAACACACGATCAGGGGACACGAACGGGAGACTAATGTAGAGAGGGGAAGAAAAACCCGCTGAGAGGGAGACGGAGCGAGCGCTTTACCTTCTCTCTCACGGAAGAAGGAGAGAAAGAGAGGCTTTATTTGTGCTCCGGCAAGCAACACGAGAAGAGGAAGCAGAGAGAGAGAGAGAGAGAGACAGAGAAAGAGAGAGAGAGAGGGAGAGGGACGCTACCACTAGGAGAGAAGATGCAAAACTGAGAGAGAGGAAAGGAAAGACAGAAGAGGTGTCGTGAAGGGAGAGAAAAGAAAAGAGAATAGAGAAAGAGAGAGCAAAAGCGAAAGGAAAAGTACATTTGCGCGACAAAGATGCAACATAAAAACAAGCGAGACGAAGCACGAGAGCGAAAGCTTTGCGGCGATGCGAGGAGCGACAGAGAATGAGAGATGCGTAAGAGAATGAGAGAAAAAATGAGAGAGAAAGAGAGGGAGAGAGAGAGAGAGAGAGAGAGGGAAAGAGAAATATAGTCTGCGATACGCGAAGAGAGAAACGAGAGGAAGAGAGACGCGCAAACACAAAGAGAGAAAGACACATGCGAAAGGTGCGACAGAGACGGAGGGATGCAGTGAATGCTGTGAAAGTAAGAGGCAGACGACGAGCGTGCCGTTTGCTGTGTTAGCGTGGACACCGGCAAGGGACTCCGATTCGTTTCGTGCTTAGGCGGCCATGCTGCGTCTCCGTCGCGTTCTGAGAATGAAGGCACCTTTTGCATATGCGCTGAGAAGCAACGCACAACACGACGTATCTCGTAAACCGACGACATTCACCCGACGCCACGTTGCGTCGGGCGTCTCGATCGCTAGATGCAAACAATACAGAATGAGATCAACGTACGAACGAAAGAGGACAGATAGAACGCTAGAGAGAGAGAGAGAGAGAGAGAGAGAGAGAGGGAGGGAGAGAGTGTAACGTGCGCGACAGAGATAGAGGCGGACAGACAAGGAGATATATAAGCGAGCAGACAGCGGTCACAAATAAATAAATAGATCGATGCAGGTATATACCGACGAAGAGGGGAAGAAAGAAGATAGAGAGACCGCACACACGCACCATACAGACTGCCGCGCATCCAGATCCGGGGGGGCGGGAGGGGGGAGGGAGGGCAGCCTCCTCTCTTCGGTCGCGCGACGAAGAGCGACGATGTACACGCTCGCAGTGCTGCGAGCGAGCGAGAACAGGCGCGCCGCCGGGCGCTCACACACGTACACACGTACACGTCTGTTACGCGCGACACACGCGGCCGCCGGATACACGCGAGATGATGCCGTTCGCTTGCACGCGTTTCGCGTTTTCCACCCGCGACGACTTTTCCTTCGTCGTTGTCGCGGCCACGCTACGCCGATACAAAGCGGAACGATGAGAGAAAAGGCGGGACGGCGGGCGAGTGAGGGAGGCAGAGGGGTGTGAGGGGGGGGAGGGAGGATGGGAGGGAAGGGGCAAGAGAGTGCGTGAGAAAAAAAAAGAGAAAGTAAAAGAGAGAAAGAGAGAGGGGAGGCGATGCGAGCGTGGCGGAGCTTGAACGAGCGCAGGGAGAAGCAGCTCGAGTCGGAGCGAGGCGAAGATCCGCGGAGCAAGCGGTGCTGCCTATCGGATGGCACTGCGTTCAGCGCCGCGGTGCGCGACCCTCGTCGGCCCTCGTCGTCTCGTCTCGTCTCATCTCGGCGACGCTCGTCGCTTTCCGCCCCTTTCCGTCCCGGCGGAGTATGTGCATCGTCGTGTACCGCGCCGCGCGCACCCCCCTCTCGCCAGTCTCTCATTCTGCTATGCTCCTTCTCTCACGGTTACGAGTACGATGCCGTACGTTGTTCCGTCGCGTATTCCGGTATCTCTCGCTAAGTTCGCGACACCTCTCCGTATCCGTATCCCCTCGCGGGGGTGGCCAGACTCTCGTCATCGAATTCGATCGCGTCTGCATTGTCCGGTTGCACCAATAGATCATTGTAAACTGACAATTTAATGTCTCTCTTAAAAGAATGACAATTTCATGATTTATTATATTATATACTTTATTATAGATGTAATATATTTTTATTATACTTATTATATTTATTATATTTATTATTTTATTATTTATTTTTATTATTTTATTATTTATTATATTTTAATATTTATTACAATATATCTGTCTTAAAAACACACAATGCTTTTATTTTGCATTTTACATTCTGTTGTAAATTAAACGTTAAAAATTGATCAATTTAAGATAATATGAGCATTTTCTTTACTATTCTTTAATAGATAAAATGAAGGGGCAAAAATTTACATATATATATATATATATGTGTGTGTGTGTGTGTGTGTGTGTGTGTGTGTAAAGTCATAATAGAAAAAAAAGGTTTATTGATTAAAAGATAGAAAAAAAGTATTTTAGAGAATTGATATATAAGCGAGCTAAGAAAAGAAGCTTTCTGCTCTGTTTCGTATTGGTCTTATAATCTTTTTCTCGATTGACATATATGTACACGCTTGTAGCAAGAATTTGAAAATACTACTTTTTCAAAATTCAAAAGAATTCGAAGCGGAATATCTCGGCTGGCATTCGATCGAATTAAATCTGTCGATTGTCGATCTGTTTCGCAAAGCGAGAAGAAAGAACGGACATATCTCGTCCGTGCTGACATACGCTCGGATGTGCTGACGCATTCCGGGTCAGTGAAAATAATTAATGAGAGGAAAGATGAGGATGGGAGGTTGGGATTAATCGTGGAACAGAGATATCACGTCACGATACGCGCTCATGTGTTTTCCTATCTACGCGACAGAGAGCGATTCCCCTCTTCTCTACGTCTTTTTACTCGTACATTTTTTTTTTTTTTTTTCCACACATCTCTCGTTTCTTCTCGCGATATCACAATATCGGTATCACGGCACTCCAGTTCGTTCCTTTATTTAGCGACAAAAGACGTCATAGTCGAGCTTAACCAGGCGATTGGCCTCAATAATTCGTCACTTAATGAATTTGTGACGTTCAACGTAGGGATCTCAAAGTACTTCTCCAGAGAGGAGAGAGAGAGAGAGAAAAGCACAGTAGGCTCCGATGACAATATCGTGTAAATTTTCTTTCCGATCGAAGACTTCGTTTTATTTACTATCTCTGCAACATTTATATTGTCCATGTTCAACATAGCCATTACGTCGCGCAAATGGAATGTCAAATGTTATTAGAAAAACAATAAAAACTGTCACAGTCAAGAGATTTTGCGTGTTGCGAATAAGTATGCAGAATGTAAGCATGTCAATGAGAAACTGCAGAATGTTAGAAATGTGCCTTGTCGATTATATTGCTCGCATTCATAGCCGCTCGCTCTTTTTTAATCTTTTAATTTTTTCTCTCTCTCTCTTCTATCCTTATAATTCTATATTTATCAAATTCGAATTCTTTTATGTATTAAATCTTTGGTTTTATATTTATCGCAATTTATTATTTATATATAATAACGCAATAGCTTCTATCTCTTTCTCTCTACACTCAGACTTATCTATCCGCTATACGATACAGGCATCCGAGAATAAACTGGCAAATCGCCGTTCGCGTTATAACAATGAATGTAATTTAATTCTCGCTCGTCGCGCCGAAAACGTACGCGTACGAGCGCCCATTGCGACCGTGATGCATTAAGCTGACGCATTGCACAAAGGTGTACTCGCGAGTACGATGTTGTTTATCCCCGTCTACGATGACCGGCCGTCCTCGTCGCTCGTTCGCACCTTTCCTCGTCCCGCCGATTTTCTTCCCTTCGGTCCCCGTGTTCGCCGTGTCGGCGCCAACGACGACGGCGAGGGCGGAGAGGGCGCTCAGGATGGAGGGAGAGGGCAGACGGACACGGAGCAGAGAAGCGGCGAGGTGGTTTAAAAGAACCTCAAAGACCATAAAGACCAAGTGATAATCGGTCAAAGACCCTTGTGGGGCCGGGGCCAGACGACGATGCACTCTGTCTGCGGCAGACAACGGACAGACGAACGGACAGGCGGACGGAGAGACAGACAGACGGACAGACAGACAGACAGACAGACAGACAGACAGACAGATGAACAGATGAACAGACGAACGGATGGACGGACGATGGACGAACGAACGCGCGCATCGCACGGCGAATGTAACCGGAAGATCAAAGGAACCGGGAATGTTGCATTCTCGTATCCTTAGTGCACAATCGCATTTCCACCCGCCGGGGGTTTCCGGCACAAGGCAAAGTTTCTCCCCGGATCTATCGATTGCAGGGGACGCGAGTAAATTCGCGCTCGCGTATACAGTATATTCGCGGATGAGCGAGGCGATCTGTCTCTGTCAAGGTGGAGTTTATTTTTGTCGGCGGCCCCATGATGTCCCGTAATGGCAAAAGCGATCTATACCGAGGTGCCCCGGCGAGATACTCCGGCATCGCTCGTCGGAATTTATTATGCTGCTCGCATCCCAGACACGTTAGCCAGATGAAGACCATTCGTTCGTTCCCCCGCGCGCGCGCGCTTTTCCTTTTTTTTTTCTTTTTTTTTTTTTTTTTTTTCCCTCGCACGCTTCGCATCCGCTCGAGGTGGCGATTTGATTTTCGCGAATTTGCATAACGCCGCGAGCGCGATGCACGAGCGCGAAACGCCGCATTATTCCACGATTCCTCGGCGAGGCTGGGACCTGGGACGCTCGTTCGGTGACGATACACACTTACGCGTTATGCTTATGCTCTTATGGAAATCCATGCATGACGGCTTCAATGCAGATAACAAGAAACAATCGAACGAGCGAATATTATTGTCACGTCTAAAATATACTACCCGGCAAGGGTGTGACCCATCTCATTCCAATGTCAGGAATAAATATATTCCTTTTTTTTCTGACATGTTGTTTTGCAAGACGTTATCTGAATTTTAATCAAATTTTTTATCGACATATTTTAATTAATCTTTCGGTTCTTCCTTACTTCTAGATCTTACTTGCTATAATATATAGTGTATTATAGCAGATTGATAGATTAGCAATTAACATTAACTCAACATTGATAGAAAATCCTAGTCTTTTATATTCTTTCATTAATATATAATTTTTATTTTTTTATATTTATAATTATTTTGATATCGTTTTTTTTTTATTAATATATTTCTCAAATCAAAATAAAAATATCCCAGAAAAATACTTATTGAAAAAGAAACTCTTACAATCTTTTAGTCTCTTTTCATACTTTAATATTTCTTGAAACATGATATAAAAATAATTTTCTAGCCAAATTTTTATAGTTTAAAGAAATAAAAAAACATGTCTGATGTCGTTAAATACAATTATGAGATTTCGTAGAAATGCACAGATCGATACTTGGACGAACGTATTTAAGAATGTGAATGTTATTGTTTCATCAAACATGAACAAGCCGACAAATAAAGATGAGGAGAAATGCAGAAGCGTAGAGTCTCCTCTGCTACTACAAACTGAATTTTTATGGCTGATGTGTACATGGCTACACCTGCCGTTTTCAAGACACCGATCGTAAACGTCACGCACAGCGGACGGCGTCATATCGCCGCGTTCCTCATGCGTGGCATACATGAACGAGTCTTGTGTATTAAACTGACAATGCGCTGAGCAAAGATAAGAGGAGAGAGAGAGAGAGAGAGGGGGGGGGGGAGAGAGAGAGATAGCGCGAATTGTCAGCGGCAGAGAAAAGGAAAACAAAGAGGAAACGAAAGCACGGATCGCGCTCGTCGTGACAAAGCAGATGCACGTTCCTCGTTGAGTCACGGTATTATGACGCGTCAGTCGTCGCGAACTCGATTGTAAAAAAAAAAAAAAAAAAAAGAATTGGTAACTCGGGGAAATTTCTCTTTGTTGTATCCGTATTGCAGTGAGCGACAATTGGCCCGCAGTTCATCTCTCAGCCCGATTATTTGATATTGAATGCAAGGCCGCATATGATGTAATTATCCGCGATTAAATGGAAATTATGTTGTATATTATGTTGTAATATGTGCTACATAATAAATGTGTATAAATTACATGTAATTACGCTAAATTATGTTGAATATAATATCCGTCAGTAGCATATGTCTCATGATGGATGAGCAAGTTACAAATTTGCGTAACAGACATAACAATAGTCAAGGAAATATCTATTTTCCTATAAAAACGCCTCATTAACTATATTTAAAGTATTTCATATTTTTTAATTTATATTTATTATGATACTATTATGATAATATAT
>JBCEZV010000028.1:5282697-5298468 GCA_039654365.1 Cataglyphis livida | reverse complement strand
ATATATTCTTATATTCATTTATTTATACTAACATTCGTTAGCATTATAATCATAGTTAATCAAATTTTTTATATTTCTTTTAATATTATAGCTCTAAAAATATAATTAAAAAGATGATAAATATTTACAGGTTTAATTAATTTAGAAATGACTGATGTTTTAATAAATACATACGAATTGGCACACGTACATGTATGAAATTGATTAATTCTGTTACTCCCGATCCAATTATTCTTTCCAATTATTCAATTTACGGAGTTTCAAACTCGATGATGGTGAAACGACAGCGTAAAGTTAAATATCACGTCGAATATGTCGTAAAAAAAATTAATATGCCGCGCGCGTATCAGTTATACGTGACAGCGCTGCATCGCAGAAGCTCGCAGTGTTTACAAGAGTACGATGACGAGCAGGGGAATGTCCCTTTTCTTCCTCATTGGCTTTGATCATGACGTTACGCATCATTTCGAATAATTGGACGATTCCGTGCCGATAGGGTGCATTTGGCCGAGCGAGGCCGGCGTGAAAAATACGTTTCGATGGCGCATACATGTATTTTGCAATACAAGCTCGCGAGACGAGTAAATTGGATTATCGATAATCGAACGCGAGATTCGATTAAATCCCCCCGAAAAAGGCTTCATCCTTTGTGCGGCGTCCTTATCGCCTATAACGACTTTTAACATGCGCGTGAAGAGACGCGCCGGTTGGATTTATTGCTCTCTTCATGGAAAAATGCCTCTACGAGAAGATACGCGCGTAAATGCTATAAACGTAAAAAATAATGACGACGAATTGAGCAATAATGCTTTAGAAATTACGATAAAAGACGTATGCTAGACACACTTGAATATAATGGAAATTTGACATTAAATTTTGATAGATGGGGGAACACAATGTTTTTTGCATGAGATTCGCGGTGAAATCTACTTCTCTTTCTTGCAATAATTGATTAAGAGACAATACATTAAAATAATATGGAGGGGAATAGTAAACGTCATTAATGTTTTATAACTTCTTACAGCTGTTCGCTCGCCGGCGTGAAAATTTTTTTCCCCTATATTTCAGCATTTACAATTAGATTACTATAAGTATATAATTTTAGTAAAAATAAATTCAACTTTTTTTTATAACGTTTTTCCGAGACCTTGAAATATATCTTATAATCACTTCATTTGCATTATCATAGATAAATTATTATAAGGTTCTATTTTCTATTTAGATTATTATTATAAAAACTGTTACGATTTTCAAAATTATTATTTAAAATTATTATTTGTCTAGAGATTATTAATATAATATGAAAAATTTTTTATCACGAAGCATTATTACATGTAATTATATTTTCATATAAAAGCTAATTAAAATTAAAATTAATTTTGTCTACACATACAATTTTTTTTTTTACTAGTATACTACTATTTGCTCTGATATAATACATAGATAAAATTTTCGTCGACTATAGTTTGCGTTATAAACGACATTAGTAGAATCGGATTAAAGTCTCATAGCATAAATCCAAGTTCTGCGAAATTCTGATTTCAATCTCTCCGTTAACGCGTTATCACCCTTGACTCCGTCTAGCAAACGAACCGAGAATTCTCGCACACTAAACGCTCTGACATCATCGTCCCATAGTGCGACAGGCTACACATCTGCGATATGAGAACGGCTTGTTGTTAAAGGACATCTGCCGCATCTTCGAACGAATCAAATCGAGTTGCTCTTGAACTCTCGCCGAATGTTTATTCGACCGTTTTACTTCCAGCTATACTTTACCTCGTATTTCCTGCATTTAAAATAAAATATGTCTTAGGGGGAGGAAGAGGGTAGGAAAGAGAAGAGAAAGGGAAATACAATGTATACATAGTATGTAGCTGAAAAGGAAAGAATTTATCGCGACACGAGATGCATCGGAAACGAGCGTTGGCGAAACGGAGGGCGGTCGAGGACGTGAAAAAGGGGGACTGGAGCGAAGGAGCGGAGGGAAAACGAGTACGAGAAAAAAAAGGCATTGCCGGAACGTCTAGAGTAACCGTCAGGAGAACGCCGGGAGTTATCGTCTGGCGATAAAAGTCGATGGCGATAATAACGGCGATATACTCCTCTCTACGGCTTTCTTTAACCCCGCCGCCGTACCCGTCCTTGTCCGCGCTTGTTCGTTCTCCCCCTCCCCCCCACCCTCTCTTTCACTCTTTTGCTGTTCCCTGTCCCCCGTTCCCTCCTCCCGACGCTCCGAGCGGGCTGATGCACTGGTCTGGCCCGCGTCCGCCCGTCTGGCTGTCAACGGGTCGTTGAACCCCCCCCCTCCCCTCCTCGCCGCCTCTTATCCCGCTGTTGACCGGTGTCTTCAAAGCCCCGAGACTTATCGCCGTTTGTGAATGCAACACCGCGCGGTCCGTCACGGCTGCACGCAGACAGAACTCCGGGGCTCTTTTTTCCTCTCCGTCTGTCTCCCTCTTGACCTCGATCGTACCGTATCCCGTCTCTCGCCCGCCCGCCCGCCCGCCCGTCGAACGCACACTCGCGCGAATTTCAGCGACGGGTGCCGATTCCCGAGGGTGGCGCGATACCGATGAGGTCGCCGCCTCGGCGATTCGATTGCTGTTGGCCGAGTACAAATGCCGAGCGCAGGCCGATGGGCGATGTGTAAGTGCACGGGTGTGCATACGTACGTACGTGTGCATGCGCAGCATTGCACGCTGCGTGTGTCTGCGTGCGTGATTGGATGCGTGGCAATTGTCAATGAAATTGTCCGCAGTTACGCCGGCGGAACACGAGGGTCGTGTTCATCGGGCGACGATTGATCGTCGCGAGCGGCGGCGAATAGGATCGACTGTTCCACAGGTATTCAACGTGGAAAGTCGAGCGCAATGAGAGTTCGGAGAGTATGGAAATTTGGGAACTTTTCGAGGCAGACAGACAATTTTTCTATCTCATCTATTTCATTAAAAAAAAAAAAAAAAGGTGATTACAGTCTGTTACGTAACGTTCGAATATATTTTTACTACCAATTAAAGAGATCAAAAAATTCCTGCCTTTTTGACAATATACTATACATGCGTATTCCATCATTTCTACCTGATTTTGTCTAATAAATCATCATAATAATTGCATCAACCATGATTCAATACATGTTTCAAAATATACACTCCATCATGAAAATGCAATTTGTTTAAAGAAATAAATGTTTTGACATATCTTTTTAAAAATCATCCAGGAGACCTAACAAAATAAATGTGTATGAGAAAAGTCTATTCGGACTTTGGAAAAGTCAAGGCCAATTTAAACATTTCATACATCCCCTAATTTCTCAATGGTGACGCCCGTTCGATACTCACGATGGATATATTATTCGAGAGAAAGGCCTGAGACGAGGACGAGGGAGCGAGTTGGTGCCGAATAGAATTTCGCGCGCGAGTCAAACGGGAGAGGAGCCGACTATCAAAGGAATGAATTTCAAATTAACGGGCGCTTTCGCATTTAAATGCCAGACATCTATTTTGCCGTCCGAAGAGGACGTTTTTCTCGACAGAGAGAAGGAGAGAGAAAGAGAGAAAGAGAGAGATTCGCAAGTGACGCGATCGCGAGACGACGGACAATACATTCCCCATTAAAACAATTTGAAAGACGGGGCACTCAGCCTCGCCTCGTTTACGCAAAATAAATTCAAAGAAGGACTCGTCGGACACGCGCGCTAGGCTCTGTGCCCCCGTGCCGTTTCCCATTTATACAAGAAAGACACGCGGGACGGTGGAACGAATAAGAACGAGGAGAAAGGGAGGGAAGGTGTCTACTAGAAATGATAATAATAAAATCTAGAAGGGTTGGCACGACGACGAGCATAACTACGACGACGAAGGAACTGCGAACCGACACCGGATCGGTGCAGCACGAGGGGTGAAACAGTCTGGGGGGAGGGGAAAAAGGCTTGAAAGAGGGAGGGGAAGAGTTGGTAGACGAAGGTGCGAGGACAGAGTATTTTAACTTTTTAAGGGGGTGCGCGGCGGCAGTGCAGAGTAGGAGCCGGAGAGAGAACAGTTCACTCGAACGGTTTGGTTGGCCTGTCTGCCGGGGGTGGATCGGGGGAGAAGTCGGGGGGTTAGTCTAGACGGGAGGACCCCCGACTTTCCACCCTCTCTCCGGCAACAGAGCAACGCCGTCTGCACCAACATCGTCGCCGCTGCCGCCGCCGCCGCCGCCGCCGCCGCTACACCACCACTCAGACTGCGAGTAGACAGATTGCGAGTACAGTGTCGTAGCGAGAGAGCCTCGCCGACAATGCCCTTGGCCAAATAAATTTTCGCCACAGATCTGCCCGACGGAGGAAAAAACCAGGACCACCGTCATTCGCGCAACGCACGCGTCATCGTACACGCAATTAATATTGCGCTTGGGGACTGATATTTGATTTGTATCAAAGGAAAAGAAAAACAAATAAAAAAATATATTTTGTTATGGTTTATCAATGAGTACTTGATTTGTTTTATAGATTAGTTATTTAATCTATTCGATATGTATGTTAACACTCGTACTTGTTTCTTTTTTTTAATCTTTTTGATATTTTTCCTTTTAAAAAAATCGTTGACGTATTATCTTTTCGTGTGTATCTAAAGCGTGTTTTGTATATAGCTAATAGCTATATTTTATTGCACTGTCGCCTATGAAAGTGTTAATAAAACATTCGTGTTTGTTTTTTTTTTTTTTTTTTTTTTTTTGGGAAAAAGTGCAAAAACGCTATTTATTTTAACAAACAAAGTGTTATCAATTTACAAGATTTATAAACCGTCCAGTTGCAATTCTAGGAGAAAAATATATCTATGTGATATGGCAAGAGTTAATTCCTATCAATAGTATACAATCTCTGTATACTATAAATCGAACTTCCACTGACTTAAAAAAATATTGTCGCTATTTTTACATGTTTTGAGGGTCGAAGAGTATCGCGAAAAACATACGATACGACGCTGCAAATTGTTTGCGACTGATTACAGTCGGTGATTTATTGAATAAGTTTATTAAATAAAAACTGCAAAATATTTTGAACCACAATATTCAGATTAATTTTCCTTTTTAATAGTCCCGATTTTTACAAAAATTATTTATTATATCATTATTATTATATTTCACATACAGTATAAGTTCAAAACAATTGTGTATACGGCATTGCTATGGATTAATCTAAAAAAAAAAAAAAAAAAAAAGAAAAAAATGAATCCCATGATTACACGCGTGGAGCCTCTGCGAAACGTACATTTTATTTGCATAGGAATAGCTTTTCCATTAAACTCTCAATTCATGAAGCGTATGGAAATTTCTTGAGGCGCTATACACGACATCAATACAGGTCAAATCTCGAAAGTCGTGCTGTGTAAATTCGCTCGGAAGGTACAAATTGAAACGTCACGACGTGACGCCCTCCTCGCGCGCGAAATCAGACGCGGAATCCGGGGCCAGGTCCGCCGAGGACAGGACGGAGACGTATTGAAATGCCGGGCACGTAAGGGGTGCAGCTTTGATCTCGCGAATGATCTTCCGGCGTCTCGTGTATCGAAATTTTCCGGACAGAAGAGAGAGAGAGAGAGAGAGGGGGGAGGGGGGAGGGGGAGGAGGTGGGGACCGTCCGGAGGAAACTGCCAGAGATGGAATATAGATCGGGCGCGCCGAAACACGAAGAGGAGATACTCAACAGGGATGAACGACGCGGAACGACGCGCGGAATGTAATTGTCGGACCGTCGAAGTATGCGCACGGAGACACCGACAAAGACATTTTTGTCGCGATTCTCCCCCCTTCCTCCCCCCCTCCCCGCCCCGTTCGTTCGCGTGTCTCTCGCCGATGTAAACCACTACCGCGCCGGTGCGTGCTCTCGATCGGAGATTTATGGCCGCGACGATATTGCAACACGATTCGCGATTCGAGTGCTCCTCTAGCGCGAGATTTAGCGATGTTTAATAAAATATATAATTGACATGTAGAGTGTATTTACACACATACATAGAATTTCAATAAAATATCCTTTCGTAATTATAAGCTCCTCAAACGTAATAATTAATTTTCTCTGAAATAAAAATAATTAATTTAAATAAAATTAATCTTGATGATAATTAAAATCCACTTGATATTAATTAAAAAATTAGATTTTACTATTTCGGTTGCAAATTCAATATTAAAAGATTAATAAAAAAAAAGAAAAGATTTTCTTCACCTTTTGCCAAAGACCTTTTTATTTGCGACTATAGTTCTCTTCATCTTTCATTTTTAAATATATGACACACTAAAAAGATATAGAAGATACGTTTATCCTTCCTCCATGTAGGCATTGAATTCGATTAGTAATATAATTACGATCTAGTATTTAGACATAACATTACGCGCAATGATTCGAAACAATCGCTTACAATTGCGAATAATTGTCAAACGATAGAAATCGCATAACACGGTTGAATTATTACTGCAGTAGCATGCCAATCAATAATTACGAATAATTGCCAATCAGTAGAAATGTTGCACATAGGTATACCAGAGAGCAAGGGTTAGTGCCCAAACAAATATCGCATCATATCATCTTCTGCGCTCTGTGTGCGTGTTGATCCGAACTGCATTCTCGATGTCACGACAGATGCGTCGATTGTAAATGTGGACTAACAATAAGTAGGTCTCTCGTTCAGACTAAACAGCGCAGCATCTGCTTGTAGTTTTTCTAGCGTTTCTCGTGGTATTATTAAGGCCAAGGCAGTTCGTGACTATTTTTTATTATGACTACGACCGAAGGATAATGACATAAGTTGCAGCTGCGAAATCACGTGCTATATACATAATATATATAGAGTACATTTGTGCGTAAATGCACTGGCAGAGAAAATATTTCCCAGCTTCCTTGTCGAAATAAATATGATGGAAAAATAAAAAAAAAAAAAATAAAAAAATATGATTAACTCTTATTAAGAACGACAAGATCAATTCGTGCAATAATAAAATGTCACAAACTGTCCTTAAATATAACTAGAAACAAAACCAGAAGTAATACGAAGTAACGCGATGATACTGATTCGGTTTCATACTGAATGATACTGCTGAGAAGTTTGAAATCAACTACCAGGTTCTCGCGTCATGGCTATAACACCGTTAGGACGTATCGTCGCGTTGCTTACATACCTACATGGCAAGCTAAGAATGGGAACTATTTTAAAAACGTGCTTCTCGGTCGGGGACTAAATTTAATTGCAAAACGAAGACACACTTCCCCCGTGCTCCCTTCATACGCTCTTCTTCGCTTCTCGCGATCTACATCTCTCTCTGTCGCTAGTCCCGTCTCTGCGGGATTTAATTATTTCAATTTCGCTAATAAAAAGTAAATATCAATTTTATTAAATTAATTTTGTCGTATCTATTTATTTATATTTTCTACGATTTCTAGGTGTTTGAGTTAAATATAAAAATATAATTCAGTTCAAGAATCCTAATAAAAAATGCTGATCGATAATTCTGAAATAAAATCTTGTTAATTATTGTTAATAAAACTAAAATTTTTCCTCGGTGATCCCGCGTTCTAGAATGAAATTAAGCCTAAATAATTAAAGCGAGAACTTTAATCACCGATCTGAATCACCAGCTTAACGCATATCTCGTTCCATTATTATTCGATCTTATCCGCCTCTACTTTCCCGTCGAAAGGACATCCGTTCCTTTTATGACAAATCATATAAGAATTTAACTTACCTGCACACGCGCGCGCAAAATCTTTCCCTCTATTTTCTGTGATCGCGGCCGCAAAGAATATCCTCTATCTTTCGAAAGCGCGACAATCCGTCCTCCTCCCTTCGTCCCAGTCCAACTTCCCATTTTCTCTTTTACATTCTTTTTCAAGCATTTCCGTTCTTCGATCATCTCGCGTGCGTGTTTCGAGCGAATCCTTACGTAAATTTCACCGACAATATCGCCATCGTTTGCGCACAGTCGAGACGCCTTGTATCCGTCGAGAGCGAACGCAAATCGAATCGCTCGCGTTCATCGGTTGCGGATAGCCCATGCGACAAACCCCGAGCAGCACGATTCAACGATCACGTTTCGAATCCAATTTCCCACCAACGCGTATTTTTCCGTGAACGACTGAGCGGGAGAACGACTGAGAATGAAAAAGAAAACAAGAAGGGGGTCAAAAAATAAGCCGTTATATATCGGAATACTCGGTTATTTACTTCATCTTTTTTTTTTTTTCAAACAATGTGATCCTTTTATCTATTTCGCGTATCACCCTTGCTATTATTGTTGCTACCGATAAAATCTTGTTGCCAAGTTATATATGCATACATTCTGAGCTCACAGAGTGCGATAAATATTTCTATTTTATTTCGAAAAATATTCTGTCTTATTTTGCTATGTGATTTATAACCACAGATATCTATACATATACATATTATTATTCTATGTTCTAAACAAAAAATTTAATGTTTAATTTATTATGTTGATTTTATAGATAAGAGCGAATTACGTGTTAAAAACTTGTTTGTTTATTATCGCTAATTTTTTTTTTTTTTATGGGTGTCTGTCATTTATTACAGTTTTTTTTTTTTCATCATCTTTGACACAACTTTTTTTACTTTCTTACATTTGTTTTCCGAATGGTGTTTGAATTAATAATTTAATTAATGTCCTATGAAGAACTAATCGCACGTTTGCTCAATCTTAAGACAAGGAGCACGGGACACCGAGGATGCCTTAAGGGGTCAGCCAATCGAGCTTTACGAGCGCAGACTCGTCGCGATCGTCATAAACACATGCAACTACCGCTTATCACGTATTCGATTGTTATAGCTCTCGTTGACGGCTGAAGAGAAGCCAAACGAGGCATTGAATCTGGATCGAGCTTTATTTGCCTGTCTGGCACATGGATATGTATGCGTAACGTGTACGTGAAAAAAATACGCTCCAAATAGTGACCAATGTCCTGGGACAACATTTGTAAGATCGTCTGGTAAGCAAGATAAGTGTCGAGAGATATTGATTGTTCTTTATACAGATATATAGATTACACGATTAAGATGATTACAAGTCAAGAAGTATTAAAAAAGTTTATGATATATAGCTTATAAATTTGTAGTGCAGGTATAAAAAATTGATAATATTAATGATGAAGGATAAATATCTAAAACAGTATGTAATATTTAATGAATTCTGTGTACAAACGAAAATATCTTCGATCGAAAAATGAAATCGATATGTTACTAATTCATTAACAAAATTAAAAAATAAAAGTAAAGATCTAGATTAAACAAAAGATGAAAAATCCGAAAAAAGCAATGCAATAAAAATATAATATTCTGTTGTTTTAAATTAATCATATAAAATTAAATGCATATTATAAATTTTTGCAAAACTTCAAGCATTCTCGTATTTCTTTTACTAACGCGCGCAAAAAAATTACTGATAATTAAATTAATAAATTTAAAAATTGGAATAAAAATTTGATTTTGATTTTTTTACAGCAAAACAAAATTTATTTTGCTTATAAAAAGCACCTCATTCAAATCTTTTGTATCTTTTCAAAAAATAAGTTAACTTTTGTATATGCTTCTCACTCTCTCTCTCTCTCTCTCTATTTAATTATTTTATCCTTAAATCAAAGAAATATATACTATTTCATGATTTCCAGCGGGCTTCACGTGTTGCCATCTAACAGCGCGCGTTCAAAATGCCGGTAGTCGCCGATTCACGTGCACGCGGTCCAGAGGGAGCCGAAATGTTACTCGTACTCTCGTACAACGAGCGCAACACGGCCGCCGCCGCCGTCGTTCTGCGCCGCGCCGCGTCGTTTTGGGTTGAGATGGAGGGGGCGTCTAGACGCAACGTCACGCGAATACCTAGCCCCGTCCCCTCGGCACCAGCCGCGGCCCCATAGCCCGCCGCTGTCGGTCCGTACTTCTCCCCCTCGTCGTCTCCCTTCCACTCCGCGCCGTCTCGCGCGACCGGGTCGCTTGCTCGTTCGTTCGTTCGTTCGCTCGCTCGCTCGCTCGCTCCTTCGCGCAGACAATCATGCCGTCACTCTTGCGTTCTGTCACAACGCATCCTTCTCTCTCTCTCTCTCTGCCATCTCTTTCGGTGTATGTCCCCGCGAAACCCGCGGTCTCTTTCCTTTCTCCTTTCTCCTTTCTCTTTCTCTCACCCTTTCCACCTCTCTCAACGCCCGGTCCTACACCGGGTGTTTGGTATTCTCCTTCTCCTCCTTCTCTCTCTCTCTCTCTCTTGTCTCTCATTTCGTTCTCCCCTTCTCGCCACCCCCAGCGTCAGCCGCCGTCTCGATGCCGCGCTCCGATGATGGTCGCAGTCAGACGCATCGGGAGGGGAAGAAGGAGGCGAGGGTGACTCCGGCTTTTTGGTTAAGAATTGTTACCGGCCACCCTACGTACGTACGAGTTGCAGCCGTGCCCGTGTATCCCCTATACACGCGTGCCGGCTAGAGAGGGCACGAGGCGATATAGGCAGCGGGATAAAACTGTCGAGATTGTGCGCTCGTAAATGACGAGGGGCGGCTGCGACGATGACGAGGGGGGGGGGGGGGATGGAGGAGCGGTATACTCGAACCGGCCCGAACAAAAAAACCGCCGTACTACTACCCACCTCGTGGAGAAAGTGTCGTATCGGCCCGGGTATCGGACGATTCTCAGCGAGAGAGAGGACACGTCAAAGTGACCGCGAATTGAATTTTCCTCGGGCGGAGAGGAAAGGGGAAAAAGGAGGGGGAGGTTAGTACGTGTAGTTCTGACTTTGCCTCCCTCTCAGTATACCCCTCCTCCCCCTCCTACCCTCCCTATTCTCATCGCCCTACGACCCGATCGACTCTTTCTCCCTGCACGATCCTATGGCCGGTCCCTTCAGCGATCGCTCTCTTTAATCAAAGGCGCGGCCGCAAATGCCGCGTGACATTCACGAACGCGCGAATTACTCCATTTGTCGCGACGTAGATCCGGATGAGTAATTATCGCGTGACAGCTCTCGATCGAAACGAGAGAGAAATTCTGTCGTCGATGTAAACTTCTTCCCACGTCTCCGTTATATTTTCGTCGAAATAAATTTCACTTTGCGGTCTTTTTACTTGCGTCCATTATCACGAGAGAAGAAAGGAGCAATCCGCAAATTAGTTTACTATAAACAATAATTATATCCACGCGAGCAAAATATACGATCAAAAGTCTTTCCCCCTTTTATATTATGTTATCATGGATGTATATATAGTGTGTTTCTTAAATAAGTGCGAAAAATTTTAGATGATTCTTTGTCGAAAATTAAGAGGGATCATATAAATTCCTCCCTAAGCAGTTACATTCCTTCAAAGGGGAAAGTGAAAATTAAATTTTTTATTTTTTTTTTAAATTTTGGACAAATTAGAAAAATGAAATTTGGTGGACATTTTTCACTGGTAGAAAGAATACTTATTAATTTTTTTTTAATCTTTACCGTTATAAGGTGATAAAACTAACAATGTTTATGCAATTTTTTATTAGAACTTTTTAACGAACCGGAAAGTGATCATCTAAAAATATGCGTTAGAAAGCTTGATTCCTTTAGAAACTTTTTACTTTTTTGTAAAATCAATAGTTTTCAAGAAAAGAAATAAAATACATTATCATGAATAGCACGGTACTAAATGGTATAGATTTTGAATTACGAAAAATTGAATTTTAGAATAAAAGAAGGAAACAAAAGAGAACAAAATTATAGTAAATGTTGGAGAAAATGGAACAAAAACACAAAATAATAAATAAAAACCTAATTTTCACCTCCCTTTTTGGAGAAGTGTAACTTTTCAGGAAGAGATATAAGAACATATGTTTATATGAAAGTCTCCTCTTAATTTTCGACAAAAAGATTATCTCTTAAAATTTTTTACATTTATTTAGAAATACCCTATCGCGAAAGCATTATATTTTTATTAATAACAACTCTCAGTATTCTCGAATTTTACTACAAGTATAGTAATCACGAACGGGACGAAAATGGTATTGAATTTTGCTAATGACAGAAATTCTTAATTCGCTACGTAAATACTCGTTCGCGAATCCAAGGCGAGAGAAAACGAAAGGGAATTATATCTCATAACACATCACTCAATAAGTCCCCGGTCTGACACATATATGGCAACATTGTTGACAGACACCACGATTTTCGGGTAGTACTAACTTTTTCTTAATTAGACCGGAGACTTATTGAGTGATGTGTTACATGTTCGCGCGATTCATCGTGTATTCCTTGCTGATTCGCTACGTTGCGATCGACCCTCTTTCGACAGTCATGCATTTTCTGGGTTATTTTGCGTTTGAGAACCGTATATAATCTAAATACGAGCTCTAAATGCGGCAAACCTCCTATTTAGACCCTCGAGTTGACTCACGCGCGATTATTTTTGGACTACACAGAGTAGCGTGTTTTCGTTCAACGCGCATACCAACGCGTGCGTGCGTGCGTGCGTGCGTGCGTGCGTCCTCGTGTATTTTTGCGCGGACAACCGCGTGTACATCGCCGCGTTACATCATACGGTTAAACAGGCATGAAAGGATTTTGGAGATGTGAAAAATTGTAAACATCCGGCAATCATGTATCAAAACATTCGGAACATGTATATTGTTTCCGCGGCTAAACGATCCGAGAATTTGCGAGAATAGCATTCGTTAAAAACGATTAGTTCCGTTACTTCGCACAAAAACATATTTCAAGATTTGTAAAATCAATAAAAACAAGTCTTCCTGGAATAAGAATTTCATAAAATTGCATTTCTAATTTTATCAAAGAATTCATAAATATAAAAAGAATTGCAGGGAAAGAATTTCAATACATATCTCTATATCCATTAGTCAAAATTGTATGCATTATATTTTATAAAATATACATATATACATGTATTACATATTACTTATGACAGATATAATATTACATATATTATTCTTTGCGCATTTAAAAAATACTAAAATATGTGAATATATTGAAAAAATTGTTCAAATAAATGCTGGATTCTCTCAATTACATAATTTCATATACATGTATATTGATTTTAGATAACTTAGGTTTATTGTTATCGAGCTGTGCATCTAGTCAGTCAATCCAGTTCACCGGATATTATATAATAATTGCATGAATACATATTCATGCGATTATTATGTAACTCGAAATGATCGACGGTCGAGAACCACAGAGACAGCAATCCCGCCCGATGACAGACGTAACCACGCGTTTATATTACAAACACGCAAATAAATTGGACTCGCAGAAGAGATGCGCGCGATCCAATTTATTTGCGTGTTTCTCGAATCACCAAGGTTTGCACCAAAAGATATCTCAAAATTTTAAACGTAATATTTGTGCGAGCCTTTGCTATGCAGGATAATATAAATTTTCTTTCTCATAGAGCTACGCATATTATGAATAAAAATATATTTACAAATTTGACAAAATTATAAAACATGAGCATATATAAAAAGAAAATTTTAATTTAAAATTAATTTTGAGGCAAGTAAAATCAAACAAGTTTTGAATGGAAAGAGTTAATTAAAAATGTTTAAAAAATATAAATCTAATCTAAAATCTTTTCTCCTTATATTTTATCCTTAATTAGTGCAGAACAATGCCAAATATCCGGCCACGTTTGTATCTAGCATAAACCTTGAGTTTCTCGTATCAGCAAAACGGACTCGCAGGCTGTTTGTTGAACGCGCAGTTGGCGTGCATTTCCTTATCCTTGCATTATCATTCATATATATATATATATATATATGTGTGTGCTCCCCGTTTCCGCTTTTCAATAACCTTTATTGGCGTCATCGTCGTCGTCAAGCCTGCCCATTGATCTTCCACGCGAACAAATGCAATAAAACGATCCCACGATGACGATGATGCCATTCGAGCCCTCGCGCGATAAAACGTGCACAGAACTTGGTAATGGAAATAGTAATGCATCGCTATCGCGCGCGCGCACATGCACGGAAGAAATGGGTTTTTTATCGATCACTAACCTACGACAACCACATCTGCCCCCTTGCCCTGCCAGGGTCAGCCTGCCCGGCGACGTTACTATTGGCTACGTACATAACGGCTCACCTCGATATCAAAGTCAATAGCCACTCTGACACATCGTGCGTATGTACGCACGAGGAGACAAAGGCCATGCGTATTCTCGGCGCATATTTAGCGCTAAATAGCGTCTCCGTCCGCTTCTCGTCTCGTGTTGACATTCGACGCGCTCGTGGTATTAGTCATATACTCGAAGCACGAGCAGCATCGACTAAACGCTAAGTGTAAATGAAAACTTTCGGTAAAGACGTTTATTTTCCCTGCGTTATAAATATGCCGTCGTGATTTGCATCCTGTGTTGATATTAGCCATCTCTTTACTTTGTGACGTTAAGTAGAAGAGAAAATATGAATGTATCTCTCTCTCTCTCTCTCTCTTTTATTATATATTAAAAGGGCAACGTGTAGATCATATTATATTCGTCACGGATTTATTAATGCTACTTCAGATATTATGAAATTAACGCTGGTCGATCATTACTGACCTCGGCGCAGACGAAAATCTTTCCTCGGCCGTTGCATCGCGATAACGCCCCGGTTACGGTTGGGACCTACCCCAATCAAACGTGAGACCAACTAAACGAACTGTGCTCCCTGCTAGGGCACAGGCATGGTAATCGTCTTGAGTCACGCGACGAGAAGAAAGAGAGTTTGAAAAGCGCAAGGGAGCCTGTCGCGTGCGTTCCACCATTCACTTGGTAGTAGCTTGGCGAACATTAGCCATCGAAATCTTTACGGAGCAAGAAAAGCTCTCAGCACAGGATTAACCCGTAGCATTATTAAAATAACATTATTTAATTGCATCTCTCATTCACTAAACGTATAAAAAATCATTCATCATTCTTGAAATATATATATATATATTGGTAGATTTATTAAGATATTCTATTTTTTAATAAATATATTATAGAAGTCATTTGATATCAGAAATCACAGTATTTTACCAAATTATATATATATTTAATGCAATTTTATTTTAATAAATATTTAATTGAAGAGTTTGTCGTAAAAAAATTGAAGAGAATTTTTATTTTTTCTTGTAACAAAAAAATTTTCTAATATGAAATATTTTAATTCTCCAACCTACAATTATAAAATGGCGAAGCAATCACAAAACACCGGCATCTATAATTCAAATCGCAGAGATATATACTATTGTTCAACAATATCACCCCTTTTCCCGCTCACCTGATCCGTCTCTCTAACAGGATTAGAGCTCCTTTAATCCCCGAGACCATTAAATCATTTCGATCCTATCGAATCGGGCGACTCGATCACTGTTTTCGTGTATTTGACGAGATTTGTAAACGATCCCTCTAAAAGCCCTGCCGACCGAAACAAATCGACATATTCAAGACATTTCTTAAACGCAAATAAACCCATACAATAAATTTAATTTAACATTTCGAATAAATTCATTTATTATTTATTCATTTTATTAGTCGGTTATTTTTCAGACAATTTATATTTATTTTTTTCATTCTGTTTGTATATATTGCATTAAAATTTTACAAATTAGAATCTTTTTATCTAATTTAAAATAAAAAAATATTATTGAATATATATTTAAATTATATAAACATAAATAATTAAATAATGTCATGATATAGAATATAATATATATATATATATATATATATTTTAAAATTGTTACTGAAATCAAAATATTAAACGAATAGAAATTTATTATCCAAATATATATGACTTT
>JBCEZV010000028.1:5231806-5282597 GCA_039654365.1 Cataglyphis livida | reverse complement strand
TTTTTTTTTTTTTTTTTTTTTTTTTTTTTTAAATTGTTACTGAAATCAAAATATTAAACGAATAGAAATTTATTATCCAATATATATGACTTTAATGGGAAAATTTTTAAAATTTTTTAAGATGAATTTATATACAAGTACATTAAGTATAAGTATGTAACTTATATTGCTAAAGCATACTCTGTCTCTAAGTTATATATTAGTACAATAGTGATGATACTAGTGGACTAGATGACTATTTGATCACAGAGAATGAGTACATACAAATATTTGATTCTAGTTCAAATTTATCATTTGCCTCGCAAATATACGTCAAATTATATATGTGAGCAATTATTTTACATAAGTAAAATAATGTCTGTTAAGTTTCATCCCCGATAAGTGCTAGAGATACAACCTGTCGATTTGGTACTCTTATACAGCGCTCTCAGAGAAGTGCGGACGTACTTAGGGCAAACGCGAAAAAAAAAAGGTGCTTCTCCGCGATTCAATGACGGCGGCGACGGCGGCGTCTCCATCCCATCGATGGGTTTCCAACGGATATAGTTCGCACGGACCGTTCGACGCGGTGCATCTGGCCGCCTGATATATAATATAACATGGGAACTATAGTCGCCGGCTAGACTGCACCCCCGCACCCCTGCATCCAACCGAGAAGAAAAGGTCGGCGTAGAGAGTGAGAGAGAGAGAGAGAGAGAGAGAGAGAGAGAGAGAAGGGGGAGGAAAAAAGAGAGAGAGAGATAGTGAGAGCGAGATTGTGGATACCGGCGGGGAACGGCGATGGGTTAGGCAAAGTGGGTGGGCGGGTGGTTGATCGGGTTGGTTGGCTGGGTTTCAGGCGGGCCCCACGAGGGAGAGCGAACGTGTCCGACAGAGAAAACGGAAGACAGGAAAAGGGGCAAGGGGAGAGGGGGGAGGGGGGGGGGAAACAGGGTGACCGAATGAGAGAGAAAGAGAAAGACAGAGACGGAGACATAGAGCGCAGTGGGGGTGAGAGCTCAGCCAGTTCGAGGTAGGGGGTGCTGGCTAGACACCGCTCAGACGGTCCAGGGGGTCGCAGGGAATAATTTCTACAGTGGCGTCGACGCACACCGGGACACATTCGACGGGCATTTCGATGGAAATTGGCGTAAGCGTGTGCAACGACGCCGACGCGAACCTCCCGGAATCGTCATCGCCTCGCACCTGCACCGACCTTTGTCGAGGGACGCACGTGTCCCGATTAGATATGCAAGGCGCAATACAGGCGACCGGTGTGCATCGATGGCTTGTCCAGGTGCCATGTGCTGTAGATTACTTGATGTTTAGCGTTCGAATTATATAAATTGAAACGAATAATGTTCCAAAATCATGTGATAAAAAATAATTTTATTAATTCGTATTTTTTAGAAGGCATTTTTTAATTCTCACTCAGAACCATCAATACATCTAATATGCATATTATTAAGATATAATAAATAATAATAATAATAATAATGAATGAATTATATGATAGTACATATAATGTTATTTGCAATAAAAAGATATTCTTATGACTTACAGATCTCTTTCAATAATCTTTTGATAATAATATTGAAATGTAATACAATATTATTAGACCAGCGCTTGTTGTTTTGTATTTTTGTATTGTTGTTATAATAATATTAGATTGATTTGTTTTGATTCGATCTGCAGCAGGTTACGCCAATGCATTGGAATAAACCAGAGATACGGCGAACTGTTTTTTATCAAGTGACGATAGAGAATTCACACTTGAAGTAGGATTGGTCCAGATTGAGACAGAGGTATTCTAGATGAAAAAACATCTATCATTTCTATTTTATATACATATATAGTTTTCTCATAAGAATATCGCGCCATTCGCATTATCTCGCCTGCGATGCTCTTGCATAAAAGAAAACATTAAATTTATCTTAATATTAATAAATATATATGAATTTTCTATCTCACAAAATATCATGAATCTAGCAAACAAAGATTTTGTCATTTTCTTTTGTAATAAAAAATATATTTGTTTCAGTTTTTAAGAAAAACAACTATTTTTTCAATTCATATTTTATTGACTTTAAGAGAGTTATCTTATTTATTTCTTTATATTTATACACTTTTTATTACATTATATATTTATTTAGAGAAAGAATAAAATTTTGATAAAATTCAAAAATTATTATTCACTTTACAATAAGCTGCATCGTTGTATCTGACAATGAAACAGTTGCTTTTAATAAAAACTTTTTGTCAAATATATATTTTGAATCCATTAAGAGAGATAGCTTAAGAACAGATTATTTACGTTCCATTATTTATGAAAACAAACAGATACGACTTGCAATCTCTCGTTACGATCGGTTGCAAATTCGTTTACGCAATGATCGCAGTTGAATCAATGCATGTTGAGAATTAATGTTTAATAGCATGCAAAAATTGTACAGCGATAGCTCGACTGCCACCGTGCCATTTTGTACGTTAAATAAAATTAAAAGAAAGATGTTGCTATTAAAGCCGCATGCGAGGCAAAAAAAGGATTTCCTGACGTCGTAAAAGTATTACTCTCATTCTCGTTGGTAACTTGACTTTGTTCTGCGACGCTTGCACGCACAATTTAAAGAATATAGTGTTATGGAGGCGATGGAATTCTTGCTACGTACGTTCCCGATATCCGTACGCATGAATTCGCACTTTTTTTCCCACTGATCCTTTATCCCATCTAACACATCACTCAATAAGTCTCCGGTCTAACTAAGAAAAATTTTTTTTTTTTTTAGAAATCACGTGGGTCTGTCAACAATGTTGTCATAATGTGTCAGACCGGGGACTTATTGAGTGATGTGTTATTTCTTATCGCGCGCGAATTTCACGCATGTATTAAAATTGCGATACTATGTGATGAATACTCAATAATTATGACAATCGCCGTAATTACTCCATTGTAACGCGGGATTACTGCAATTTTTATAATTACTCGCGTAATACAGTAATTATTTATGATAATTGCGGTAATATATCTCAAATACTTATTTGTAGTCAGGAACAACCGTTTGTAATCAATGTATCAATTGCTGATTAATATTTTATTAACTTTAATAAATTTTTTATTGATTTAATGTTGATTTATTTTTGAAAAAAATCGATTATTTATAGAATAATTAATAATAGAATACACAGAGAATAGAAGACTAAGCAAAAATAGAAAACAAAATTATATTCTTAAATTAAATTAATATAAATATTATTTTTGCAGTATTAAATGTGATGTTAAAGATTAAAAATTTTTAATAAATAAAGCCTTTGCGATATTCTTGTTAAGAGAAAAATGTCTACAAATTGCGGCTAAAAAAACACGATAAAAAAAAATATATTATACCAAAAGAACATTTGCTGATCCTGGGACATACGTATATGTATATGCACGAACTGTGAAATCGTGCGGAGTCTTTGAACGTATCCGTCTCTCACCGGTGTTCTCGTGGAAACGTGATCGTCGGTCTCCCGGAAGCGTGAACACGAGGCGACGGCGAACGGTCCGAAGCAGGATACGGGTGGAGAGACAGGTGGCTGACCGACGTCCGCAAGTGGACAGGAAGGAGGACATCGCGAGACCCTGATGCCTCGGGTGGATGGCGGGGAGGGAGGATGGCGGGAAAGGAAGACGGATAGTCGGGGAGACGACAGGAGAGTTACGGTTTCGCGGTCGTTCCGTGCGTGAGACGTAATTTCCCGCAGCGTCGTCGTCGTCGTCCGTCCGTCCGTCCCCGGCGACGCGTCGCGACAATCCGCGCACCGGCGCGACGTAGGTGCACACATGCCGTTTACGCCATTGTTCCGGCCTCGCTCTTTCCCTCCTATTACCATCTCTCGCATACGAAATCGAACATTCTCGCGCTTCCTCCGTTGGGATATAACGCGATCCTTGCTCGGGCGAGACGGCATCTCCAAGTGGCATGCTCTCCGGAACGTCTAGACGCCTTACATCGCGTGATCGTCTCGTCTCGTTTCCTCGCGCCTCTTCTCACCGTTGAGCCTGCCGGTATCGGGATTTCCCTTCTTACGTCTCGACGATAATTCGTTTGGGGAGAAAGGGGATGAAAAGTCATCCTCGGTGACTTCGAGCGGACGCGCGAATCGAGAATCGCTTTCGAAATTTGGCGTTTTCGATAAAGTACGTGCAAATTATTCAGCTACTTTATCTATGGTTTTTATCATCATCTCGTTTAAAATATACGAACGTATATTTTAAATTATTACCGCAAATCTCGTAAATGTGTTTTTTTTTTTTATCTTTTCGATGTAACGTTAAAAATATACTTCTCATTATTCAAAGCGTTAATTTTGATACATTGATACTTACGATTTTACACTCTACAATCTCTATGAATTATAAACGAAGGCTTTTCTTCGAGACGGTCGCATCGATCCATTTTCGAGAATGAGGCACCTTGACGGCGACCTTGCAGTCTCGGCAATGAATATATATATAGATAATGCGATTGCATCTATGAAAGGGAAACAGTATATAACATCGACGTTAAGTCGACTACCTATTGTTCTTCAGTATCAGAAGACATCAGTGATAGCGTTAAATAAAGAAAAAAAGAATTTATATTTGAGAACGTTAAGAAAAAATAAATATAGATATTCAATTAAAGAATTTAAAAAAATTGTGCGAATAATTTTGATTTTGATTAATTGAAAAACTAATTTATGGATAATTGGATTAATTCCTAATTTATAATTTACAAAATATAATATAATGCAAAATGTAATCTCTCTTACAATTATATATTATATCAAGTAAATAATCGGGAAGAAAATAACTCCTTTTCCAATATTTTAGTATCTTTGTGACGATCAAGTCACTCTAAGTAGAATCTTTTAACGTTTCGCTGTCAATCTCATTTTAAGAGATACGTGGAATACTCGTAATACTATTCCGAGAATTAAACATTCATACTTAATAAGACAGAACTTAATGGAGCGCTTTCTCAATGGCACGGGCAATGGCAGGTTAAAGCATTAATTGAAGACCAAGAAGACTGCAAGTAATCATATAATCAGATGAAACGCGATGAAACGAAGCGCGAGAGGAGAGCGAGAGAGGAGAAAAAGAGAAAGAGAGTTTCGCACGAGACTATACGTATGCGAGGACGAAGCTACGATGAAACAAGGGACAAAAACGTCAACGGTTATAACTGTTGTGGTTGCGGCTGCGGCGAGGACGTCTGACGTCTGGCGCGGGTGAAATGCGCTAAAAGGAGGGAGAGAGAGGGAGGGAGGGAGGGAGGGAGAGAGGGAGAGAGAGAGAGACCAGAGGATGGGTTACTATAGCGGGAGAAGGGACGCTATACGGGGTGGCGGACGTGATACTCGGCGCACAGGACGATTCCGCTGGATGGTTCCGAGGATTTTAGCTTTTATTCGACTCGTTTCGTCTTCCTTTCGGCGATGGATCCCACGTCTCGCGTCTGCAGCAGACAGCCTTGCAGTTTCTCTGCCGCTTTGATCCCGCCTTTTTTCGGAATTTTGCCACGTACGCGCCCCCCCTTTCTCCCCTTCCCCCTTCCCCCTCCCCCCCCTCTCCCCGGCCCCGCCGCCCAGCTCCGATAGAATAGAATTAAAGTGCAATTTAAGCACTTCCCGCCTAGATCAAAAGTCGAGCGAGTCATAGCGAGATGATCTTCTACGTTTTCGTTTCACGAAATAGAAATAAGATGATATATAATCTGTTCATTTTAATTGCGCTTTTTAACATCGATTTCGTTTGATCGACAACTGTTACAAAGAAGAAATTAGAATTGTAAATATGTGAAATTAATTCAATAAAAAAGTCCTTCAAATTTCTTTTCTAATATAATTTTTTAATACGAAAATTTATGATTGTTTTTTAGAATTAAAATATAATAAAATTTAAGTAGCACATATATTCCCACATTATCATCGCTACTTCAAAAACCTTTCTTTTCGTAGATGAAATTTATTTCGATAAAATTTACTGCGCAATAATTAATACGAGCCGAACATTATGTAAACGACACGCACATGTACGAGCACCTTTCGTATGCAATTCCGGACATGTGACGAGTTCAAAACAGCGGCGATCATAATGCAAAGTCTAACGCTTGAGCAATATGCTTGGCAAACATCGACAACTTGTTGTGCCATTATGTCACTTTTGTATCGAAAAAATTTCTGTGTTTTATTATCTATTATATCTATAGATAAAGGTCACAGCGCATTTTTAAGTTAGCTTCTAACAGACATAGATAGATGCACGTACACGTGCAGCGCGCGATATAAAAAAAGCTGATACGCCGTCGTAAGAAAGTAAACTTTCATTATTTTTCACTATTTTAAGAGCTCACGCGATTTCTCGTGGATTTTTACAGACAGCAGCCTGACGTCATACGCGAAGGCGTCGAGCGATAAAAAGCCGCACATGATAAGACGATGTTTTCTTCGAATTAAATACGCACGCGTCGCGAAAAGACTGTTAATTATTTGCACATATCGCCTGATTTTGTTATGTCTAATTTGTCTTATCAGTAAGTGCGCACATCCGTAATATACGCGGTGAACCATTAAATTATCTTCTTGAAAACTCTCCGCTTTACCACGAGTAATATCAACTTTTTCGATACACCGAGTTAAATAACATGCGATTTACAATGAAAATATGTATTAATATTTAGAAATTTTTTAGCCAAATATTATATAATGGTAGCCAACGTAAATTTACAAGTCAATAAATCTAAAAATATTTGTCATAATACATTTAGATAAGAATAGTTTGTATATTTAATAAACTAAAAAAAAAAAAACAGAAAAATGGTCTTTCATTTAATTTATGATTTTATTATTAGTTTGAATATATTCTACTTTAAAGTTTAAATGCTTATTACTTTTGATAAAAACATTTTTCATACCCGCAGAATCCAAATATATAATATTTTATAAGTTCTATTTGAAATTACCCCCGCCTCCCTTAAAGAGGGAATGAGGACTTTATGTTTTTTGTAGTTCAAAAGGTCTCTCGAATACATAAAACTTTTTGATTGGACAAATGTTCTTAGAGTTATTAGCTTGCGTAATACTTTACGTAAGTCATCCTATACATATTTTTTATGTATATAATACGTTAGGTGTCTATTGTATCTTGCTTGAGAGAATATATTTTATTTTATATAAATGTATATGTATATGTGTGTGTATAAATATATTTCTGTCTTTTATATTTTATAATTTAATAATATTTATTTTAAAAGCTTTGTGAGTTTTATTTGTGTGTATACTATTTAACTTTTAATATATAACATACGAATATTAAACAATATATTACAATATTTTAATCTGAATAAGAAGAAAAAAATCTTGTGAACATTCCAAATGCATCCGGAGAGTTTCCAAGGACTTTACATAATTTTTGCAGACGAGAACTGCCGCTCTCGGAGCGAGAAGTCGACTGCGATAAGATCTCGTCGTATCCCTTAAACTAAGGAGAACTGTAAAGGGAAGTAAACGAGGGACGGCGTTAACTTCTTGTTTCACAGCCGGGGCACGGAAATAGTGAGTCATTTCGGCGCGGCTCGGTGTCGCGTCGAGAAAACTGTCTGTTGGAGGATTACCGTTTTCGCGTAATTCGCGAAGAGAAGGGGGATATATGCACGAGACTGGAGGGGTTCGTGACCCCGCGAACAGCAAAGGGAGTAGTAAAAAGTTCCTCGCGCATACGAATGAGATTGGGTCGCGCGGTCGCGACGACGACGGTGCAGACATCGCGTTGATTGTCGCGGCCGCTCGTTAATTCGAGGAGGAAAAAAGAAGAGACCGCGCGAAAGGGCAAGGGAAGAGGGACGCTGTGTAGAGGCGGCTACGCATCCTTGCGAGTTATGATTATTATCGCGCGGCTGCGGCTTTACAATCTCGCCGCGTTACCCCGAGATGCGATTACATGCACCTACCTTCTCTTCCCCCGGGACATCCTAGAATCACTTCCTCGGCGTTTCGTTATAGAAATAATCAAAGGGGTCTGTCGTTAAGAGCGGGGCACGTCGCCGCCGGTTTCATGATTTATTAACGGAGCGGGATGACATGGCGGTGAAATTACCGTGGCCAACGACTCGAATCGTCCCCGACGATCGCTCGTCGAAAAGCCAGCAGGAATGAAGAATGAATCGCGTCGCGGTGGCATTAAGCTGCCGGAAACAAGATGTTCCCCTGTCCCTACCTGCCGACGAGAACACGCGAGTCCGGGTCAGTTGATTAACGACCCGTATCCGCTTTGAATCTTTATTCGTCGTGGCATAAACGAGCGCCAAGGCAGTACTGATGGAACGTCATGATTGGCAATCGGTGGTGCTACTCTGAAATATTTACGCTAGAAAAGCAGGAGAGATCGATAATTATTCCAAAACTTGTGATTCTAGCGAGGATTCAAATTTATGAGTAATTGATAATCGCCATGCTATCGTGTAAGGCTGAAATTTGTCGTGATATAATTTCAGTAATGATACATCGTTTCAAAATACTAACACATCACTCAATAAGTCTCTGGTCTAACTAAGAAAAACAATTTTTTGGGGGAAATCACGTGGGTCTGTCAATAATGTGTCAGACCGGGGACTTATTGAGTGATGTGTTATTTAATATCAAGAACACATAATTTGAAGAAAAAAAAAATATAAAAACAATGTACTTCTATCGTAAAAATATTTTTGAAATGTTTTACTGTGCTATTTTTATATTTTCTTGATATTTTTACGATGTAAAATTTTATTTGTGTCATATTATGTAATTTTTTTAATCGATTGATATTTCTATATAATGCGTATCTGAATAAATAATATAAGAATAATAGTACATTCTCGCATTATAAACATTTTAAAACGTTTAGCGATTTTCCTATTTTCAATACATTCCTTTATATTCCGTCGCGTCAAAAATAGCTCGCGAATATGTTGTGCTTTGAGTGATTTAGAGAAGTATAATGAATGCAACGGTCAGAGATAGAATCGCAAAGCGTGTTTGGTCCCTAGATGATATAATATTTCTCGACTGCGACGCCGTCGACCGCGAATGACATCGGTCTATCCCTTTCTCTCTCTACAGCGGTATCGATAAATACCGACTTTGTGAGAGCAGTGTCGGTGGCTCGCGCTCTCGGTTTCGCGGTAGTATCTCGAGCGGCTTAATGGCGCTGCTAACTGCCGTATTATTTAACGTGGATTTATGCATCGGAGTCGGCCGATTAAAACGCTACCGCGGTTAGCGAAGGACGATGGCTGCCGCTATCGCGCTCGAGAGAGGCAGGAAGAAGGAAGGAGGAGAGTAAAGGATACAGACGTTGGTCGCGTATCTCGCGTGCTCTTAATCCCTCGTTATAGCTCGCTCTGATAAACAGCCGCAACTCGCCGGCCACGGCGGAACGGAGGATCGCAATCGCCGTCGGTGAAAAATACGGAGAACGATTACGCGATGACGTTACTATCTTCGGCGACGTGCGAGCCCTGCCGCGTGATCCGACTTAATGCGTCCGTGACAGTTACGTCGCGATCGAAGTACTTCGTTGCGCGTGCACGCGCGTCGTAAACATCTGATTTCTCGGCGCAAAAGAAAAAAAAAAAAGAGATACATCGTACGAGAAATTTTATGTGATATAAAGGCCCGCGCGATCGCGTCTAATGTGACGTCGGTATCATATCGCGATGTTGCATCGAGAGCTCAGGACCATCGTCATGGCGATACAGCTCCCTATTGTGTCTACAATAGTCTTATATGACACTTTATGAAGGGATGATCATTTTCGAATGAGAAAAAAAAAATATTTTTGTATTGCAACAATATCATCCCTACAAAGGTGATATCCCATTTTTTTTTTTAATTTCGCGCGATGTATTCGAATAGAAGAGATCTCCTTCTTTTCCGAATATATATTTCGAAAAGAATTCTAACAAATTAAATGTAAAAAGATTCGAAGATATGTGATGGCAATACAAAACTTCGGTAGTAATTTTTCCATTTCTATATCTCAATATCTCATGAATCTCTTTTTGTAAATCATAATTCTTTCTTTGATAAATTACATTATCATATCGCCAGAAAAAGATACTAACAATAAGTATAAGAAATATCGGATTATATATTTTTTTTTAACAATGCAACAAAAATTTTAACAAAAAAAAAGTATGCATTAAAAATTATCTTCTCGGTAATACAATAATCCGGATATATCCTACAATGCGAGGATTGCAAGCGACGTCTAAGAGTTCTATTTTCTCGAGATTGCAGCCGTTGCTGCAGTCAATGCAAGAGCGTGCAGCATTCGCGTTCAAGGGTCGGGGTTTTCCAGTACGCGACAAAGACTAGAGATCCCTGGCACGCGGAGAAACGGAATAATTCTATGCGCTCGTGGTGCATACGCGAGTAGTTGTTGGCGGGGGTGTCGAAAGAGAAATAAAGAGAAGAGAGAAAGAGAGAGAGAGAGAGAGAGAAAGATGAATGAGACGAGAGTGGAGAGACTGCAGTGGTTGGGCGACGGTCTCGTGCATCATCCACGTCACGATCGCTGCCAATGGGATCTTGGATATCAGGTGATGCTATTGGGGATTTGCATCTCCTGGCCGCGCCGAATGCATGAGAGAGGTGAGGAGGTTCTCGTTCCGTGAGCCGACTGGCGCGACGAGAACGATGGGAAATCCGGTTGCGCCGCATATATAGGCGAGTAAGACGAGGACGTAGTCAGTGCGCATACAGGGTGCTTCCGAATTAAGCCGTGATAACTTTATATTGATTCTATTTTTTTAATTTTTTTGCTAACGAAAAGCTCAATTACCGAGACAAAATTATTACATTTAATTCTTAATAGGATAAGATTTTTTTTTTTTAATTTTTCACGTAAAAAATCGCGTTTTTGTCACAAGATTTGATAGTAATATAGTTACATATCATAACTAATAATAAAACATCAAAGATAAAGTGTTACACATATAAAAGGTGATATGATTATTTCTATATCATTTTAATAAATTTCTCTTCAAATAAATTTTCACGTAAAAAAAGATTCCTATTATATAAAAAAAAAAACTAACAACATTTATGGCATTTATTGAAGATTGATAATAAAAATTATCAAACAAATTTTAACTACACGGGGGAAACCGAATGCAAATTTTTTCAAGAATATACTCGTTAAAGTTGACAAGTTTTTAATAGGACCACCTTGTAGATCGCGGCGGACGCGAGAAAGAGACGCGAATAGATAGCTAGATAGTGGAAACGGGAGAAACGAAGAGAAACGGAACATGGTCGATGTGTCTAGCGCAACCCGGCTGACTGGCTGGCTGGCTGGTTCGGGTAGTAGCTGGCTGGCTGGCTGGCTGGCTGGCTGGTTTGGCTGACTGGATCAACCGGGGACCGTCTAGCTTGCGTCTACCCCGCACCAAGCCAGCCCGGCATTATCTATACGTCTAGACACCCCTGCGCCACCGAGAGAAGACCATAGCGGTTTGGCGCTCCGCTTGTAATTTACAGCGCACCCCGCCGTGTCTCTACACCCACGAACTATCTTACTTCTCTCTCTCTCTCTCCTTATTCTTTCTTTTTCATCGCTCCCTCCCTCATTTTACCTCTTTCGTTTTCCTGACGGCGACTAAGATCGCGCTTGAGTTTTTCCGCATATGCCCTCCCCCCTTCGGTCTCGCTCATCCGTTCCTCCCCTTCCCCGATCTGACGCTTCTTCATTTTTCTGCCATCTGATACCAGCTCGAATGACTGGGATCGAAAGTTCACTCGCGTTATCGTAAATCTCGTACCTAACTTGTATGTTTCTTTTATATTTAATTTAAAACGTTTCGTATGAAACGAGATAATTGAGTTCAATGATATAATGTTAAATTGTTATTGCATAAACAATTATTTCATCGAAATTTAATAATCAGATATTTAATGCTAATCAATAGTCCGGGAAAATTGCAGCAAGATCTGAGTACTTGAAATTTTGTCAATCGTCTATTGTTAAATTGTATGGTCAATTGTAAATATTTTTTATCGATATATACTGATCAATGTACAGGGTGTCTCTAATTTAAATGTCAAAACTTCGGGAGCATGTAAGGGACTGATAAACTAAGACAAAAAATTCTTTAGAGCTATTTGCTTATTTTTGCTTCGTTTTAAAGAAAAAAAAAAAACATTTATCAAAAACTTAAAACAACACTAAAATTATTAAGTTTATCGAAAAGTATCACAAAATAAAAATAAAACATGTGATTGTAAAACATGGAATTAAGAAAAGAGAGTGATTTAAGATCCTTTTGAGATAAAATTAGATTAGAGAAAAAATTTCGCATTGTCGCGTATTTATTTAAAATCCTCTTATTTGATCTCAGGAGTATTTAAATTTATTCTCTTTTCTTAATTTCATGCTTTATAACTTTTATCTCATGATTTTTCATAAATCTAGTAATTTTAGTATTAAGTTTTCTGGTAAAAATATTTTGTTTCTTTTTTGCGATTTTCTTTAAAACGAAGAAAAAACGAGCAAATTTCCAAAGAATTTTTTTGTTTTATCGGTCTCTTATACACTTCCGAAGTTTTGATGTTTAAATTGGGAACAGCCTATATATTTGTACTAAAGTAAGATCGGATAAACTTGAATGTAATCTTCAGTTCGATTTTCACATATCCCCACATAATTATTCTGTTATAGAACTAAATTTCAAAATACAGATTATCATGTAATATAAATAAATCATATTTTAAATAAATATTAAATATTTTTTAATTGTTAAATTGTTAAATAAATCACTATCGCAAAGAGCAATTAAATGTAAAATAAGCAATTAATTTGACACGTAACAAGTAAAAAATAAATACTAAATTTTACTAACCTTATGGTTCACGGTGCTTCATCTGACGTTTCTCTGAGTTTCCTTTTTCTGTTTTGTTGATTCTTTTCCACATGACACTTGTAAGAGTTCACTCGTGAAAACACGATTAATTATGATCACGCGCACAAGAATAAAACGATCGTGATATTTTGCATTCCCGTCATTCATCACACACATGTTTTATTATATTTAAAACAAAACAAAAATATATATTATGATTCGTTTCTAAAATCGTTATTCATTCACTCATTCTCTTTGTTTATATATATATAGTATAATTTTCTATTTTATTATTTCGTGTTATATTATAAATGAATAAATACACAATTTAGAATTAAATATAAATATTTGTAAAATGCTTTATTCAAAAACATATATATCGTTGCTTTATTAATTATATATTTACGCGATATATTCTCGATCAAAGAAGTCAAATAAAAATTTATATACGTTTTTTAATAAATTATATTTGATATATAAATACCGAATTTTTACTACGCAATTGAAAACATTAAACTATGATTAAGTACAACTATATTTATTACTTATGATGTCACATGATTCAAAGTTGTCCCAATTTATGATCGCGATTTTCATTAACGACCTGAGAAATTGTGAAAATGAAATCGGCAACTTTATTTTGATGCCACGCAATATCACGCGAATCAAATTAATTATTGGTTAAAGAACGATAGAATTGCGGAAAATAATTAATCGTATCGCGACTCGGTAATCGCTAATCGTGATAATCACATGAAATAATCGTATTTAGTATTTTATAGTACTTGCGAAAACGTTATTTAAAAGATAATACGGAGCGGCCCAAGTTGCGTCTTTCCACCCGAGGTACGCCGCGCGAATGACACGTATATAAACAATAGCGCGTAGTCACAAAGTTCAGCGCTCATGTGTCATCGTATTATTCCTCGATTGAAAACAAATATAGGAGACATCAAAAAAAGGCAACATATTTTATACGTGTTCTGCGTGATAATATTTAGCTTTAATTTTAAAATTCTCTCTTGTATATCTATTAATTTATGATATGACATAACACGAGACAGTTAAATATTATGAAAGTATGTTATTTATTAGCAATAAAGGTAACATAGTTGGACAAATAAATTTCACCGATTTCAGAATATTGAATATTATAATTTTCATAATCTTTCAACACAATGAACTATGTGTTGCGTGCAATTAAAATTGGAAATGCTGTATTCTTCTCAGTGCGCATGTAACCGTAATTAATGATGTCTTCGCGAATGAATATAAGTGCCACGAATAAATAACAAAAAATAAACAGAAGAGAAGAAGAGGGAGCCCAGAGAAACATCATGCGAAGCAAATAGGATAAGCAAACTTAATAACTTTTTATTATTATTCAAATTATATTCTCTCTTTTTATATGAATTAACATTTATTTTTCTTTATAAAAGCGTAAATTCCAAAAAAAGTTTTTAATCTATAATAATTCAATTTCATTAAATTATTTAATTAATGAATAAAATAAAAAATCCATTGCACACTATAATATTTGTTTAAAATACTAGTTATTTTATATACAATAGTAATATATACAATAGTAATATAATTTGGATATTTATTATTTATATCTTATTTAAAATTATTTAAAATTCTTTTTGTACAGCATAATTCGGCCCTTATGCATCGCAATTGTGAGCGCTAAATTTTGTGTATGTGTGTGTAATTATTAATGGTCATTCTGCAGGCCTGCTAATATTAGCAAATTTTAATCTGAGAACTGCTCACACAATGAACAAGCAAAATATTCAATTTCTTTTTTATTTCTTTTTCCTGCTAAACATCGACGTGAAATTGTAATTTGTGCGTTGGTATTATTATATATTCTAACAGTGTGTTGTGTCAAAACAATTGTAAATCATTTGAAGATCACATGCAGTTTTTTTAAATTTTAATCATACAAATACAATGTATAAATCAATAGAAAAATATATCGTCGTTTTGATACATCCCGCAGACCATTTTTTTATTTAATCATGAATGAATAATAAATTATTTAAAATTTTATGCACACATAATTTTGTCTACATAATTATGATATTGATTAAATATATATTTACGATAAATCAATATAATTATTTTATCTCTGATAATGAGATTATATGTATAATAATTTTAATTCTATAAAAAAATTGTTGCTTTTGATTTCATTAAAAGCACAAACTATAGAAAAAATTGCGTTAAGAAGGCAAATGAATATGATGATAAACTTTCAAATTTCTAAAAGTTTGAAGGAAGAAAAAAATAGAATGCTATTTTATCAGAGGTATAAATCAAGTGAGAGATATAAACCGCGACTGATAGATAGACGGGATAGATTGACACTGGGAGCGAAAAGACTAATATACATATACATATACATATACACATATATAAAAAAAGAAAGAAGAAAAGGAAGAGAAAGAATAGAAATGAAAACGCAAATAATCAGGAATTGTACGGGTTGACATTTTAAGTAATAAGTGCTATGAATGGCGGTCTCGTGCAGATTAATCTACGCTACATTCTGCTACTATCCTTAATTTCTATTCCTTAATTTCTCTCTTTCTCTTTCTCTCTCTCTCTATTCATTACTTCTCTTTTTCTTTATCTCCTTCATTATTAAATACCCCTCTGTTTTTCTTCTTTCTCGATATAAACATGATATCTTACGATTATTTGAGCAACGATGTATTCGAATATCACAAACTTTATGTAAATCTCGATCTGGCTACATAAATATTATATCATGTGTTTGATTATTTTCCGGCTACTTTGATAATCAAAAAAATTCCTGATGTTCATCCTTAGCCTTGCTGACTCTGCAATGATATGCCTGCAATCGCGATAAACCTCGGATAACGGATTTAGGGGATCTGTAGAGCGTCTTCTCGTCCATTTTATCATTTCAACTTTGGATAATTCCGAATTTTTTCTAATGTATATTTCGGATATGGCAAAATTTAAAAACATTGCCACAAGTAAATCGATAGCTCAGTAGCTTTGGTAAAATTTGAAAATTCGGAACTGCCCATAAAATAGGGCAGTTTTAATATGCGACACTTTGCGTTGTTATTTTACAGGTTTTATTCGCGATACAATTGATATATATTTTATCCGAAAATTTTCTATGCTTCTCTTCCGCAAGATGTAGGTTAAAAATTTCAAGATTACCGCGTGATAACTATAGCAACAATCCGTATCGAACAAACTGCGCGTACGCTTTGGTTGGATTCATTACTGGAAACTGCGTTCGTCGTGTGAAAAAGTATCGGAATGTCTATGGAAAAGAAAGATAAAGAGAGCAAGAAAGTGGCTGAAAGAGTGATTCCTATAAAACACGGTGATCTTTTCAGAAACGAAGTGGTCGCTGATAACATTCGGTAATGATATGTATTTGCCGTAGAACATATTAAAATGATAATAGTTTTAAGCAGGCCCATTTGAAACCTCGAAAAGTACATTTTCTAGATTTTTTTACAGCGCAAAAATTTAATAAAAATTTTTAATTTTTTTTTTACATTATTAATACAATATTATTAACCATTTAAAAATTTTCAGCTTAAAATTTTTTTTTTTTTTTTTGTAAATTACGGGAATATTTGCAGAGCTCCAAATTTTAGATGGCTGGTGCATGGTGTTTTATGCACACCGTATATGAAAATATAAATCAGCAAATATTCGCATAAATAAAAAATAAAATTTTTAACTGAAAATTTTCATTCAAGCACTTAATAATTTTTATTTAAGTACTTAATAATATTATAAATTTTTATTTAAGTACTTAATAATATTATAGTAATATTGTAAAAAAAAAAAAAATTTTTTATATCAAGTTGTTGCGCTGCGAAAAAAATCTAGAAAATATACTTATTTCTTGAGAGTTCAAACGGATATGCCCCCTTAAGTTGATTACACGCAGGATTACACGCAATTATACATAGACTCATTTTAATGTGTCTTATTAACAAGATAATTATATCGTATCGTTTCAGTAAAGAAACAAATTTCCTCGAAAGCGTATCGCGACGGGTATGGCCGCAGAAGTACGAGCATTTGACTGGACAATTTTTCAGCGAGGTACCTTAAAAAAAACTCTGCCAGATCCAAGCGAGTGTATGGCAGAAAAAAAAAAAAAAAATAACAAACGCGCGAACATCGACAGACGAATTTCAATGTGTCCAGCGTGTCACTGACCGTAGGTGTTGGCGGAGGAATGCAGAAAAGCGGGACTTCCGGTGAATACCTTCGAGCATGATCCGCCGGAAGACGACGCGATCGAGCGTTCACCGATTCCTTTGAAAGCATCGCCGGCCTTCCCGAAAACGACATCCGCCGAGATCGGTCACCGTTCGTCTCGCGCGGAATACAACTTGGAATTCGCGGGTCGTTTATTCATCTCGCCAAAGTGGACGATCGAGCCCCCCATCACGGGTCCTGATGAATTCCGCGTGACGCAACAAAGATTTATTTTTCTGGGTTGAAGAACTCAGAAAATGATATATATTTGAAATAGAACGTGACGTGTCTAGTAATAAGTAAAAACGTAAATGAATAAAAAGATAAAAAAATAATGTGCATTATTACAATTATATCGTTTTACGAATAATATTTTTAAAAGTGTTTTTCAAAATTACTTCGACCAAACACCAATTAATTTAATCTTTTGATTAACTTACAGAGACCTACCAAAAGTAGAATTTAAAAATAAATTTGTATTATATTATGCATTATATTGTTAAAAATTTTTATTGTTGGTAAATTAATGAACGATTAAATTAATCGGATATTTGGTCGAAATAATTTTTAATATACGTTCTGTATTAGAAAAATATATACACCATATATACATTTTGTGAAAAAAGATTAAACAGAAATGTAGTATAAAAAAATGCTTAGAAAAATAGGATTTATCGAGATATTTTTACAAATTAAAATATTACATCATTGACGCATTGAAGACTGCGAATCTCGCGAACTTTTTCATGATTATCAAGAGGGAATATTGAAGAGCATTGACATTATCGACAGTTTTCAGTTTTAAAAAAATACACGACATATTGCATCTATATATGTTGTATATAAGTTATGTTATATATAAAATATATAATGTGAATTGTGTGTTTTATGGAAAATAATCTTAAATATAATAGTAAAATTAATAATATAATAAGCTAAAGATGTACATCAGGTATAAATAAAAGCGATTTTTATTTATGCGATTTTTTTGAAGACGATAAAAATAATGATCAAGATAAGTAACGATTCTCAAAGTATTTAAAATTTAAATCATTGACGTATCAATCATGCTCGTTAAGTCGTAGAGAGAATAATTATTTAATATAAAAGTTCAGAGAAAATTCACACACACACATACACAATGTCTTAAAGTAATCAGAATACTGAATAATTACGAAAATATTATCGGCCCAGCTACTTACAGAATGATGACATGCACATACCTGAAGACGGACGTGCATAAATTGCGCTTTCGCTGCACTTCGGAGATAGGCTAACGTGAAAAATGCAGAGACGCTTGCAATCCCCAATTCGGTCAATTCACGCGAATCGTCGACGCAGAGATGTTCATATAAGACAGCGATAACACGCGATGTTTGACACATGAAGTATTTCGACGAACGCCCGACATCCACGAGAATAACTCATAACATTTTTTCGCGTGCAAGACTCGCGTTTAAACAATAACACTTGAAGAAATACGGAGCGATTTGAACGCAACTCAACGGTCGCCGCGGCTCCTTCACGACTGTCATGGCGGCGAGATGTATCGATGTATAATGTTTCGATTCTCGAAATATCGAAAGAAGACAGCCAAATAATAGCGTAATAACTATTCCCCATAAAAGTAAAAAAGAATTCGAGATGTCTATAATAAATAGGAACTTGTCAAAAAATGTAGCGAATTATTATATGAAGATATAATCAAAACAATACAATTACAGAATAAAGATATACGAGAGAATAGAATAAGATATGAAACAATAATTGCGCACGTCCATTTATTTATTTCGAAGAGAAAAATAAATATATAGGAAAGCGATTCAATCGAGCAGATCGCCAATATATAGAAATTATTGTAATAATGCGCGATATTTAATATTGTTTCGATGAATCTGTCTGACACTTTACAAGAAACATTCGTGACATTTTTTCGCGCAAGAGATTCGAGACTTTTAGATAATAACATCCGCGGGAAATACGGAGTGATTTGAACGTGCGAATTGCAAATGCAATTGTCTCGGCGCGTTTCACGTAACGACGATTCGAGATTTATCGATATGTAATAGTATAATTTTTTAAAACGAACAAAAACAATGGCAATATATATGTCGTAGCCAGGTTACGAAATCCATCGTTTTATAAAATACCTAGACATTTTATAAAAAGTGGCCACATTCTTAAATTATGGTTGAAAATAAAATATTTTACAATCTGGCTAAGAATTTTAGTCTTTATATAAAACACTAACAAGTTATCCGTCACATTGTCAAACGTAATTTGCTCGTTTTAAATTTTGATTAGTCAATCATTTGATAAATAACGCGTTTTTATTGGCCTTACTTTATGTTACATTTGATAAAATAATCATAAGTGTTTTTTTTTAATATTTTTTTACGTTTACGTTTCTTTTTATTATTTGTTTTCAAACATTATTTCTAAAAATTCTATTTATTATATTTTTATAAAATCTTGTCATAAATACAAGTGTTCATATCAGCTTTTTCTCACTTAGAAATATACAAAATCACTTATTAATATTATTACATAATTATCTATTAACTTCCTATAATATATGACTGTTCTACAAAGACAGTTTATAAAATAATTGAAATCAACTAATCAGAATTTAAAATGATGTACAAATCGTTTGACAATGTAATGAGTTTTTTAATGTTTTATAAAAAGACAAATATTCTTAGCCAGATTATGAAATATTTCATTTTCAACTATGATTTGAGAATGTGGCCGCACTTTATAAAATACTGAGATGTTTTATAAAGCAATGGATTATATAATGGCTATGGTATATATATGTAATTATTTCTATAGAAATAAAAAATTCGAAACATTTCAATGAGTATTAGTTATTCAAAATATAACGGATTTTATCAAAAATATTCTTGAACACACAATTAAAAGTGTATTGAAATAACGAATCTCGCAATTTATTTGATACCTACAAATATATCCGATAATGAAAACAATATTAGAATATTAAAACGCGCCGTCAAAACAGAGCGAACTCTAATCTTAATATAGAAATGTAATAAGAAATATTATAATAAGAAATATAATAAGAAATATTTATTCATTTACCAGTATTAATAAAAAATACCTTTCGGTAATCTTATTTACTTCTCGATAGTAGTCTATATCTCGATAGTCCACATTGTTTACATGCCAAAGAATTTTTGCTTTAATGTAGGTGGTAATTTCTCTGATAACGAAATTGGATTCACCTCAACTGCAATTAACTCTTCGCCATTTAACCAATTTAAATAGACGAGATGCTGCAAATAATACAATCATGAGATTTTGTTTTTCTTTCTATCATTTAATTAATATATTTATTAAACATTTACGTAAAATATTTTTCCTCTTTGGCAACATTACCTTATACTTTTTGACAACTTGAAATGCGTGCTGAAAATGTGAGCTAGAAATTGAATTGCTATCTTCTGTACTTTCTCCATTTTCGCGCTTTGGTATCTTTGCTTCTTTTTCTGGCAACTCACTATTTTTATTGATAACATATACACTTGAATCATCCTGCATGATTATAATATTTTCGTTGTGTGAATCAAATATAATATTTGTTATTGGGAATGGACGTGCCAACCATTGTTTTGGCATACAATTTTGCAAATTGTTGGAAAACATTGTATATTGTCTTGCAGGAATATTGTATTCGACAATCTGAAAAACAATATTATTATTTGTATGATTAATACCAATAGATTAATACAATAGAGTTAATATCAAAGAATATCTCAACATTTTGGAACATTGAGAAAAATATTAATCGAGAAAAAAAAATTATTTCATGATATTAATTTTGAAATTTTGTAACTTTGAATCTTCAATTTAAATTATATGATTTTTAATATAGAACCCTACAGTACATTTTAGAAGTTGATATTGCTCATACCATGATGATAAACTATAAGAGAAGGTATCGTAAAATCCATAAACGGATAATTCAGATAACGAGATTATAAAAGCAATTAAATATAAAATTGCTGTGTAAAAATAAAGCTGCCTTAACATGTGCAAGTCATTGATAGCATAATAGTTGTAATATAATAATACTTGTATAGCATTTTATGATGCATTATATAATATTAGATTCAAACACACAAAAAAAATCCACATTAATTTATGTAATTTAAAAATGTAATTTAAAAATTATTAAATTTTATATATGATATGCTATATTTTTACCTTATGATCGGAATAAACTATGATCAGATTGAGCGTGCCTTTTTGCACAGCAATCGCCGTCGCTGGGCAACTGTATTTAGGTAATCGCCATGATTTCAACGATTCCGCTGTTACACCGTTGCCGATGAAATACACAGCAATTCCGCATTGCCGATCCGTACATATAAGATATTTGTTATCCGGAGAGAAGCATACGAGACTGATGTTTGTAATGGACTCTTTTGTTGTACAAAACGAACCGATTAATCTCAAACTCTTCTTATCCACTCTAAATAGAGTCACAGTATTTTCATTGCCGTCATTGTTAATAGTGATGAATAATTTGCCGTTCGGACTGAACAGCATCTTTTGTATTCGATTCATAGATAAATCGGTATCGTTTCTAGACAATTGGGCGTCTCCTTCAATCACATCAAAGTTGAAAACTCTAACATGAGTGTCTGTCGAGTATACAATCGTTTTGGAATCCTTATTAATGGCACATGAAATTATGCTTTCATTACCCTTTGTTTGTAATTGTAATAGTTTTCTAGGTTCTTCATCCAATTGATGTAGCATTGACGAACCTACTAATTCTGGGGGATCTTTAGTGATTGAACCAAGTCGCCACAACTCCAAATAATTTGTGTAACGTAACAGAATACATCTAGATTTTCGACAAATTGTAACACAAGATGATTGTAATGGTGGATATTTTACAAGAATTTTTGGTGGATAACTTGACACAGCAAGATACCCATCTACTCCAGCTGAATAAAGTTTTCCATTGGCTTCTACAAGTGCTCTAACATCATGAATATGCAATCTCCTCTCGATTCCCTTTACCCATTGAAACTTGCCACTTGATTTTAAAGTAACTTTGCAAAAACTCCTTATAACTGGATCCACACCTGCACCATAAACAACATTCATGTCATGTGACAAAGTGATAGCTAATATATCAGCTGTATGACTTTCATGAGACTCTATCAGTACTCCTACATGAGGATCCCAGAAACATAAAAAGCCCTGAGAGTCACCAGAGATTATTATATTATCGTCAGTAACAGCAAGGCACCAAACTATTGTACTTTTTTTGATGTTACTTCTAAAAGTCGTCATTTTATGTATTGCATGTCCAGATATGGCATTCCATACTCTGACAGTGTCTATGGAACCTGTATAAATCATCTCGCCAGTATTGTCCCATTTAATGCACAAAATTCTCCCTTTTTGCTTGTCAAATATTCTCTCGTAAATCAATTTATCCTTATACACAGTAAAAGTATTGATATATCCATCCTCTGTACCAACAGCCAAGCAAGTTTTCTCATGATTCACATCCATACACCAAGCTGCGCCTCCTATTACCATAACTTCATATTTGATTCCCAGTGTCATTAAGTCATATTCTATTACTGCACCTTGTAAACCAGTCGAGAACAATCTCGAACCAATCCAGAGTATGCTTTCCACAGAGTTCTCGGCGTGACCGGCTATAGTATACTCGACAAACGGTGCATTCTCGACATTCCATATTTCTATAGAATTATCGTTTCTTTAAAAAAGAAAGAACAAATTAAAAAAATGATTATAACAAATATTTACACAAAAATAATGCGTTTACATAAATATTTATTATTTTACATAAATATTACAATAATAAATGTTAAACTAACCTTGCGAGAGCTAATTTTTTTGTTTTCGGTTCATAACATAAACAAGTCACGGATTTCGGTTCCGGACTGTAAAATCTTACATTATGTATACGATATGAAGCCATAATTTCTATATTATATTATTGTTAATATAACCACATAGTCACGCACGTGGTGTAAATTAGATAAAACCTCCAACATTCTTATTGGTTAGCAAAGAGAAAAATCTGAGAGAAGCCATAGCGTACAGTAGCGCCATTACATCTAGTTTTAAGAAAACACGCCAGAGAGGCCAATTTTCAAAAGACGCTTTTTCTAGCTAGTACAGTAGTATCAGCTAGATCCATTTTAGAGACAACAAAACTAAATGGCTAGATTCATTTTTCGGAACCATGGTAAAACAGCGTTGGTGCATATTCGTACTAAATCCAATAGAAAATTGTGGAAAAATATTATAAATTTATTAATGTTTTATTAGCTGCGCGTGATATTTTGTCATTCTAGTATAGTATATACTACAAACAGCATATAATAAAATAATATAAAAAAAAATATATATTTAATATATGCGCATATGAAATAAATTTTCTTAAATAAATTTTCTTAATAATTTCCTATTTTCCTATTTTTTAAATAGATATAATGTGTAAAATATTTCGAAAATATTTATAATAAATTGATTTCACTTCTTTCTTATTTTTGGAATAAAAATATCAAACATTTTAAGCAATATAAAATTATGCTTCTTATTTATAATAGTTTTTTATTATTATATATTGAAAAAGGCTTGCGATAAAAACAATAAAACGAAAATGTATAAATATAAATGGCAATAAAGAGCCGAGCGCGAGTATAGTTAGCGTGTACAAAAAAATTTTTTATTTATTAACAATATACATTAGCCAACGTTTCTGTTCTTTCTTTGACCCATCTTCAGCGCAAGTATTAAATAATGAAAGGCAAACTAAAACGTTTGGAACGCATGATAAATTAAACGCATATTAATTGTTATTAAAATATATAACGTGCCGCAGTAAATATATGGGGGCGGTCCGTTTATGTATGTCAAAAATCGAGATGAGGTCATTCTTAAATTTATAAAATACATGGGAACGTGCTAATAAATTGCGTGAAATTGATGTGTAGATCGGAGGTCGCAGAACACGAGAATTATAAATGTAGATCTTACCGCGTAAAAGGATGGTGTAACGATGCGATAAAAGGACGATATAACAATGACATGCAAATTTGAAAGCGACTAGTCGAGACGGTCAATGTAGGTACAAGTGTGATTTTAAGACGTTTTAAGATCCCATTCAATCAATAACTTATTTAATAGCCGCATAGCATTTTAAGACCTCATTTAAGACGATCTTGTATGTAAGAACGGAGACTATAAATCCGATCTATAATACCACCAATCGTTTAATAAATAAATTATGTATAATTTAAAGTACTTTTATACATTAATATTCCGCGCATATATATGATATGCGTAAAATATTACGACAATGAATTATCAATGTGATATTTAGCTTTAACGGCGTATTGTTTATGTGTTACGGCTTTATTATCATTCTCACGGTGACACTTGAATGTTATTGTGATAGTAGGGGAGACATTTCGTCGAATTGCTTTCCCACTTATCGTTCACGCGACACTTGAACAGTGATATAATAATTTGAGACGTTCCGTTAAATCAATTATTATTTCCCGATACTTGTTGCGATTGTGTTTTTCTAAACACAATCGCAACAAGTATCGGGAAATAATAATTGATGTAAATGATATAATTAATAATTAAATGATATAATTAATAATTAATTTTCTCTCTCTTTTTTTCTGCCCTCCTCCTTCCTCTCTCTCTCTCTCTCTCCTTTTCTCTCTCTCTCTAGGCAATAATTATTTTTTTAAAAACCAATTCGATTTTTTCGACGATTTAAATATGATTTGAATTGAGAAAGCACAATAAAATAATCGAAACACAGGTCCGAGTAATTAATTAACATAAGCTATAAAACTCCGTGTTATTTCAATAGCTATTAATAATCGATCTATAATTTAAAATACTTGTATAATTTAATATCCCGCTTGTATACTACATAGTAGAATACAGAAAATATTTTGGCCGCAAATCATCAATAACATCGCATTCGGCCTTATTGGCGCAAATATTAGCGCGCTATTATTAAAGTGTTACGAGTTGTGACTTATGGTCTTATCATTCACACGGCGACACTTGAACAGTAAGTTATATCGAGCGCGTAGAGATACTTCGTCAAATTCCTTTTCGAGACAAATCAAGTATCGGGAAATAATTTGATTTGATAAACCATTAATTATCTTTTATATACATTAAATAATATATGTTATTATTTATATCGCAATGATCTTGAAGTGCGTATTTCGCACTTCATGCATAATTATAATTATAATTACACATTATAATTTCGGAAAGTCTGATAATATATCAGATAATATATCACGTCTTTGTGACGTGATGTTTTTTTCGTCCATCACTAGGACGGAAAAACTCAGCTACGGGCGATCGCGTGGACCTCCGTTCTCCAGATTTAAGGGGGAGGGAGAAGAGAGAGAGAGAGAGTGGGAGAGATGGAGAGAAAGAGAGCTGCCCGATCGTCGTGGAGGCTGATACGATCCCGCGTATCTGAATATTTTGTGTCAGCGTTTAGTATTGTAAGATATTGAGTCTTGTGGTGGCCAAACAAGAAGAGGATGACGAGATCTCAACCGGAAGCCAATGACAAAATGAGGGGAGGCCCGATATCATCACGGGAATACGTCAGATAATGGCTATCATTCCTATCAATTTCGTTACTGAAGCGGCCGAGTATATTGGCATCGCGAAAAATTTTTCGTAAAAATTATCGATTTTGCGTAAATTCTTTTTGTGTGACGCGGATCCCCTGCGTTTGGCGCCCAATTATTATCTCGTATCGTCGAAACGGAAAATCGATAGGTCGAAGTCACGCCAAAGGTGTGCCGTAAACATTATCACCGGCCCGAAAATTAGCAATTACACATCGCTAAAATTAAAAATACACAGTTACAACTTTCTTAACGATCATATGAAAGAATCAAATTAACACTGATAATGATTAAAAATTCTTAAAAATTAAAAAAAACACAGTTAAAATTATTAAAAAAATTTATTATTGAGTAGTATTAACAGGCGCTGATTAGATAACTTTAACATCGTATAATAATAAAAAAAAAAAGCTCAGATCAAAAAATGGTACAGAACTTTTTGATTTGGATTGTTTTTGTGTATCTGATAGTATTGTTTATATGCGTTATCTCCTGTATACTAGAATGACAAAACTTCACGCGGGGCTAATAAAACATTAATAAATCCATATTATATCTCTGCATTTTTGATTCACAATTATAATTCTAACACGGACATGCACGGCTGTTTTATCAAAAATTGTATCTAGACATGTAGTTTCGCCGTCTATAAAATGAATCTAGTTGACGCTACTGTACTAGCTGGAAGAAACGTCTTTCTAAAAACAGCGGCATGACTTCTCTCAGACTTCTTTCTTTCCGCATCTATTTTTTCTTTTTAATATTGCTGTGGTACGTTCGAATATCATATTCTTAGTATTCGTGATTCGTTTTTAAATTCGTGAAAAATATGTGCATTAAATATGTAAATTTCATAATTTTCGCGCGATCGATGGATGCTGATTTTTTATAGCGTTTTTGAATGAAGCAGACTTGATCGACCCAAAGTTGATTAATGACATCATTGCATCGTTTCTGCCAATAAAAGATTTGAATTCATAATAAAACAGTGATTAATCAGGGAATTGATCCGGAAATTGATCCGAGATAAATTAAAATCCGTTCACTCGAAAACGCTATTAGAATGCGTGAGCATCGGGAAAAAATGACCGAAGACGATCAATTGGGAATTCGAGAATGTAGTGAGAACACAAACACGTAGACGCTCGACACATTGACACGACACTCCCCAGAAGACCAGCGACCGGTCCGCTTCTTATCCATCCGGATTCGGCGGAGCACTTCAGTCTTCATTCGGCCGTTTGTTTGCAACAAGCGCACAAAGTGTTTCACTTGCGTCTTTCGCGCCATATAGCGATCGAGTAAATTTGTTTTTCTTGCGCTACGCATTATTGTGCTGCTACATTACTGCTAACTGGACAGGATCTGTTCTACGCGAAGTGTGGGCACTAAGGACTGTGTGCATTACGGGAGAATAATCTTACTCACATTAGTTTTTCCTTTGATGTTAACATTACTCTATTTCATTATATTTTTACGTACACACAATACCGCACACTCTTCAATTTTACATCGAGACTGTACGCTATTGTCTTTGCCCCGAGGTATCTTGCCTCAACTCGCATATATTCTTTCGCTTTTCCCCATCTATGTCTTGTCTCAACTCGCTTCTAATTCTCGCTATTTACTTTTCAGCTATCCGTATCGATCGGATCTTTTCACATATTATTCACGTATTATCCCGACTTTGCTTTCCGCACAGTCTTTCAATGCTATTTTATAGTCTTTTTCTAACTCCCACTTATTTATCATTCTTATCTAATAATATATTATAATTTCGTCTTATAAAAGTTGTCTACAGCTTTAGCCATTCTGACGTATAAAGGCCATATGGCACATAAAAAAACTCAAGCTGTAAGACTTCAGACTACAAGCGAATTGACCAATCACAGTCGAACAGTAAGACAGCCATATTGAAACGTAAGCAATGCTGAAAATTTCGTTGGACGAAATTCTTAAGTCTTAAGTTATATTGTTTAAGGTCTTTTGTGTGCCACAATCCTTAGCTCGTTCCGAACTAATTTTCGCTTTATCAACATGACCCTAACAAAAGAACAGAGAAAAGAAAAAAAAAGAAAAAGAAAAATCCTGCGCAATAATTTCAATGCTCACTGATACAAAAAAAAAAAAAAAAATAAAAGTTTACACATTTTTTTTTATCCTTTATCTAGAAATATTTATTACTCTGTACCTTTGAAATATTTTATTTATTTGTTTATTTTTTTTTCTTTTCTCTTCACAATAATTAATCGTTTGATTTATTCAATTTTCATTAGTCACACATCGATTTTTGTTTAATATTTTTTTTAATTTGATAAGGTTCTTTGAATTTTGGCATTAACTTTTAATCCCTGGTTTTGTGTTGTAATATTTTTAACGATACCAGATCTCCTTCATCATTTTTATGTCTTAAGTCGTATTGCATTTTATTATATTCTTTTACTGTATAATTAACTACGTTTGCTGCATATTACTTAACTCTTTTCTTTTTCATCATCTTTATTTTTATCGATTGCGATTGAATCATTGATTAATTGCCGTAACTCGTTATCAATTGTGTTTTGCTGTTCGTAACCCATGAGGCTTATAGCTTCAAAGTTATATTTAATACAATTTTCGACAAAAACAATTGTTTATTTTAAAAATTTTTAAATATTAAACTATCTATTAATAAAAAATATTTACTTTCTTTCGTTTCGAGCTTCATAGCAATTTATTTAATTTTATGTTCATTAGTTCTTTATATTGTACATTAATTCATCTTTTACAGTAATAAAATTTATTAACATTATATTATAACTCGGACAGTCCACATATATCATTTTATCTGGCGATCAATGTTTTATCTGGAATTGATAATTTTGTAAAAAAAATGCTCCAGTGAGCAATGCGAGGATTGATATTAATTTTTTTTTTTTTTGTTGCCAAACTAGAGAATTACAATTCATTATTTTGAAATTTATACCCTGGAAATAGACATGAAATCGCTCGACAGCTTTAACGATGATCAGTATTTCTAATTCAAAGCTATGGTATTTTTTCTCCGTATCAGAAGTTGCTTTAGTAAAATATGCAATTGGCCCGAAATGATCATTCGATTGCTTTTATAAGAGAATTGCTCGAAAACCCAGACTACTTGCGTTGGTGCGTATTTTGATTTCCGCAAAAAGTATATACATAGGATTACATAAACATAAAACAGGTTGAGATGTTAATGTTTCTTTTAGACGCGTAAATGATTCGACGCATGCAACATAAAAAAAACATTTTGCTAAATTTAATTCAAGGTCAAATTTGTTGTGCAATATCAATACTTTTAATATTTCAAGATTTTCTTTAATGTTATTGGAAACAATCAACAAACTATACATACAGATTAATATTTTATCTTTGCGTGTATTAATCTCTCGAAAATGCGTTTTTAAATATGAGTTTTTGAAATTCTGCTGGTGCTTTTGAGAAACCAGAAGGCAATTGTAAATATTCCGTATTGACCACGGAGTTGCAAAAATAAAATATTTCGTAAAATCAGAATGAATATTAATTTGATGAAACCCGTTTTTAATATCTAATTTAGTAAAAATTTTCTTTCCATATAATTTATCTAAATGATAATTGAAAACTGATATTTTTGTGATGTACTTGCTGATTTAACGATCATTACATCTCAGATCATTAGTTCACATTCATTAGCATTCTCACATTCTTTTTTGTTCATTTCTTTAAGCATTAACAAGACATTGTTGTACTGGATATATAATTGTGGGTGAAAATTATCTTAAAAACATTAAAACTGACCAGTGAAAATTATAGTAAAATGATGAAAGTATTTGTGTATATGTATATTGTCTCGAATATCGAAACATAAAACCCAAATAAAACTTTTTGTATCTTCATAAGAACAAATTCTGGTATCTGTTGTCTTTAGCACAGACGCACAAGATTACGATTTCAAAAAATCATTAATATTCTCACGAATATCGATCATTAAAGAAGCCATTTATTTTCTGTGTTATACATTAATTTTATATATTGTAAAAATAAAAGAAACAAGTATGAATCAATTCTTGAAGGAACATGAGTAGGCATATTGGCAAAATATAAAATGTTTGTGTAAAAAAAATTATTGTTTTATAAATTGTTTGTGATGTATGACTCATTTATGTTTCCAATATTTTTATATTAATTTTTACCCACAACATTGTTATAGCAATTGTAATATCTAAATTTTATAATAAATAAAAGTAAATAAACGTAATATATAATATATAATAAATAAATATACAAAAATTCTTATAATCTTTTATTATATGTAACAAATATTATATAATTATTAATATTTTGCTACAAAAAATAACAAAAAAAGTTAATTAAAAAATGATAAATACAGTCGTTACTAAAAAAAAATTAGCACTGCAAAATCTCAAACACTCTGTCATAAACGTGCGCGCTTTAGGCTCAGCCACTGCGGTTCACACTTTATTGAAGCTATCAGTACTTAATACATAAGAATATGGCGAGTTACCTTCCGATCGTGAAGGACGCAATTCCTCTCATCACATAAATAGATCCATTAATAAGATCAGTCTAATCTTAAAGCTCATCCATCAAGGATCGGCACCGTGAGTCAGTAAACAAGACATAATTCAATGGCCGGAACCGGAGGGCGACTCGCCATACTCTTCCATCATTATCGTGTATCATGACTCGACATTTACATAAGCATTAATTAATACTAATTGCTGAAGATGATCCAATCAATACCAGGATCGAAATGTAGAATAAATAACTATTTTAATTATAATATTTGCGCAATTACAACCGCTCTTGGTTCTTAATTAGCCCGTTTTTTCTTCCCCTCTGTTGTTGTGGGAGCCTTTTCTTTACATATTTAAATTGATCTAATTTTTTTTTTACATATTTATTAAAAATATTGAATTTGCACATTGTCATTTGAGTTTTATTGCTCTCTTAAAACTGAATCTTTTTTGCTGGTAAATTAATTTTATCTTAGAAATCGCAAAAAACTGTCTGGTAACAAATCATATCGCATAATATTGTCGTTTACTATTAACAATTTAATATTGTACCACGCGTTCGATAAATCATGTAAAGAGATTTGTGAGATCGTGAATTTTACTTTAGCAATTATTGATCTTTAAATTAATATTATTAACGATTGTAAATAATTTCTTGTTAAAAAAAAAATTTTCTGAATACAGATAGTTTTATAAGACTCGCCAAGTTTCCTTCAATCAATGCTTACACGCGGGTTGCGAATGCTCCATATTTTAACGCATGTTCTGTCTTCAACCGGAGCAAAGTTCATTGTATTAATACAGAATGTCTCATGACTCGAGATTCAAAACATTAAGAGCATATTATTGAAGTCATTTAGAGTTGAAATTGTTCAATGAAATATGTCTCTGCTTTCTAACAAAATGCTTTCTAACAAAACTATTAACCTTTAAAAGTTGATAATAAAGAAGATAAATATTTGAAAAAGAAAAGAAACAGACATTTAATTTAATTTGTTTATTTCCAAATGTACTATAAATTTTGTTAAAAATTATCTCCTGCAGATTCAATATAAATTCTTGCTCTGCGTAAAAATGATACAGCTCGCTCCACTATATCAGAAGAATTTCTTATTTCTTTTATTTATTTTTTTTTTTTAATGTAAATAATACCAGACTGACAGAAAATGTTTCAAATATTCACATCAACTTTCAATAGTTGTAATTCTGTTAGAAACATTTACGGACACATATTTATTAAACAATTTCAAATGACTTCAATAACATGTGTGGACCTCGAGTAATGGGACTTACACAGAATTCGCCATTTTTTTTTTGTTGCAGATTTCTCTTAATTGATGAGATGATTCGAACCTGTTATTACCGATTTGCATTTTTACCTATTTTTACAAGATAATAATGTGAATATAAATTAACATTCTATTGTATTTAATTAAAAATTATATTATGTATTAATCTTTTTGCAAATTTTTTAATTACTAATAATGGAATCAAATCGTCCTCCATCTTTTAAGGCAAATATATCTTTTCAAGTCTCGGTCCATAACTAATTAAGTCCAAAAATGTGGTATATTAATCATGTTTAATTTTATAATATATCTAACTTGTATGTCTTTTATTATCGTTTGAAGGTACATTTTATATAGGAAAAAAATATTACAAAATGTGTGAAAATATTGATAAATTAGCAAGTTTGGAATTTCATGTATGTATATGAAAATTGTAACATAAATAATATTCTTACAAGAATGAGTAAGAGATATATATTTAATATGATTAATATATTTATCTAAATGATTGTTGATATTAATGTTTATATCTTTTATTAATATATATCTTTACATAATATTAATCTAAGAAAGGGAAAGAGTGACTTAAAGACATAAAATAAATGTTTCTCAATAATTTTTTAAATATTTTTACACTTTTAATATTGTCGTAAATATTATTTTATGCAGGTGTATTGATATTGCTTTCGTAAAAGAGATCCCAATTATATATATAATGGTAGATTCTTTTTCAGATAAAATAAAACCAAAAGATGACAACTTTGCAAGCACCTGGTGTGGAATTAAATCCAGAAAAACAAGGTTCTAATCTCTCTTTTCCTTTTGTTTTTAATATATTTTCTATATTATTATATTTCATTATTTAGCTGCTCTGAATCTATATCAGAGATCATTCGATTAACAGCATTATAGCACTTGCTTAAAAGTGTGTATCATTTTACACAATTTTTGGAGAAAGCACATTGTTAATCAACACTTAAAAAAAAAAAATTATTAACAAGTTAATTATCTATATGCAAGCGTGTTATAAAAAAATGTTGATTAGCACGCACATACGCAGCTCATCAAGATTAGTTTTTATACAATATACATTCACAAATACATACATTCCAACAAATTTTATCAAATATAATTAAAATTTAATCTTACAAAAACATAAAACATTTTGTAAAAGAGGCTGCTGTTAATACATACAGTTCTTCACGTTACTATAAAGTTAAATGCATATGATTGATATGATTGATTGCAACGTTGATATCTATGTTTTTCGAATTTGATTGTGTAGGTCCACAGCCATACTGTCAACGAAATCCTGGGTATTTACCATCACAAGAAGACTATTCACATCCTCCACAAAATGCAGAATATCCGCCAGCTTATTCTGGTGGAAATCCGCCAGGTAGATATACAGCTCAACATAATATTATTTAAAATATTTTAAAATATCATAACATTTTATTTATTCATTGGACTTTATCATTTTTTAATAGGACCAGGATTTAAACCTCCACCAAATGCTCCACCAGTTGGTGGTGAGGCACCATCAATTAGTTCAGGACTTGAAAGAGTACCAGATCAATCAATAATATACGTGTCTAGCTATAGAGAAGACCTTCTGCAGGATGAAGTCAAAGGATTTGAATTTAATGATAAAACCATTAGGAATGGTTTTATTAGGTAAATTTCACTCTTAAAATTTATATACATGCTTCAGATAGAATTTATAGCAAATATATAAATATATATTTTTCTTTTATAGGAAAGTATATAGCATCCTGATGTGTCAGTTACTTATCACATTTGGGTTGATTATTTTGTTCCTCTATCATAAACCAACACAGCAATGGGCCATGAGACATGAAGAATTGCTTTGGATCGCTATTGGTACAACTTTTGTCTTGATCATATGTATGGTTTGTTGTACCAATATGAGACGTAAAGCCCCGATGAACTACATATTCCTGTTTTTATTTACGTTGGTATTTGCTTTCTTGCTGGCTGTAATTTCTTCGACTTATGAAAGTGAAGAAGTAAGTTGTCCAAAACAATTTTAACATTATAATCTTGATTTCGAATATTATCATATATATGTAAATTTTATACTACATTATATTAAATTATTGTAAGGAATTTTATCTATTTACAATTTATGTTTTTGCAGGTAATGTTAGCTATTGGAATTACAGTGGCAGTTTGTCTAGGATTGACAATATTCGCATTTCAGACAAAAATTGATTTTACAGGATTACATAATGTTCTATTCGTCGCTTTGCTTATTTTACTTATTTTCGGTATAATCGCGATGATCTGGCCTGGAAGAACTATGACTTTGGTTTATGCGTCGCTCGGTGCATTAATATTCTCTTTATATCTAATCTATGATACGCAAATAATGATAGGTGGAAAGCATAAATATTCTATTTCGCCGGAGGAATACATCTTCGCCGCGTTGAACCTGTATCTAGATGTTGTTCACATTTTCCTCTATATCCTGCGTTTTATAAGATAATCTATTATAAATAAGCTTCTTGTCTTTTTATATATTATATTATATATTATAATCTTATAAAATTGATTATAAAATTGATATAAATTGCTTAAGTTGGCCGCTAATCGCGATTCCATTGTTATCGCATTATTCTGAACGTGATTAGTCGTCTCAAAAGTAAATAAATCACAAGAACAAAATTATAATCGTTTTAGCTAGTTAACTGGTAAGCCCTTAAACCGTTTTCCGTGCCAAAACTGATTAGATCGATTGTGTTTCAAAAATCGGTATAATCGTTTTTGAGGTTGCCAATTTCAAATCCGGAGTCGTAATATCGTGCATTCCTGAAATATATGTCTAAAAAGAATCTAATGTTTGTGACATCTGTTAGAATTCAGAAGCCAGTCCAGTTGGCGGACTTGTGTAGATTACCGACGAGATTAATGATATCTCGTTGATGGCAAAGATAAAAGTTCAATAGTATAATTTGCCGATATGTATAAGCCGATTCCGATCGATTCTAAATTTACTGATTCATTTAAAGTGATTTCTTAATTTTGTAATAATTTTTATCATTGGAAATTATTTCACACTATTGAGGAATCGAAATGCTTTTAATGGTTTAATTTCTCGGAAATATCGTACTATTATATTATATAATAATATTAATATTATTAATTAATTTATATTTATTATATAATTATTTTTATATTATTAATAAATAAATAATTATATTTATAATCAAATAATTAATAAGTAATAAAAATTATAATATGCATAATTAATAAATAATTGATGAGCCTAATGATGATGATGATGATGATCATCATCATCATCGTTATCATATTTAGATGATATAATTGTTTATTAAATTATTCATTGAATTATTTATTATAATAAAAAGCGCGCACCTTGTTCTATAGTTACTTTTCTTTTTCAATACTGCCGTAGTGCGTTCGAAAATTATACTCATAGAGTAGTATTGAATTGACCAACCAAATAGCGTTTTCGAATGGACGACTTAATCTAACTCGGATCAATTAATCACTATATTTTATCATAAATTCAAGTCTTTTATTAGCAGAGACAATGCAATGACGTCATTAATCATAAATATAGCAGATTTAATCGCTCTGAGAGCGATTAAAAATTATTTAAAAATGCCAAAAGACAAATTTTGTCCCAATCATTTGATGTATTTTTGAATGTCCATAAATTATAGATTAAGAATATATAATGATAATTACATAATAATTATATATCAAAACGAGAATTTATAGATTTATTAACATACTTCTTGTTAATAGCACATGATATTTTTTTATTCTAATATTTTATATTAGATAGCAATATCAAATTATAATTAAGTTATTATTATTGTAATATTTTTATATTCGTGAAAAATATGAGCGTTGAATATCTAAATTTTTTAGTTCTCGCGATCGGCGTGGATATTGATCTTTTATAGTGTTTTCGAATGAAGCATGTTTTGATAGACCAAAGGTTGAGTAATGACGTCATTGCATCGTCTCTGCCAATGAAAGACTTGAATTCATAGTAAAATAGTGATTCATTGATCCGAGATGAATTAAAACCCATTCATTCGAAAACTAGATATTATGCATCGGAAAATGATCGAAGATGATCAGGTGGGAATTCGGGAATTTTCACGCGCGCTAATAGGAAGATCCGACGAATGTAGCGAGGACACGACGCGCAGGCGCTCGATACATTAACGCTCCCCAGAAACCGGCGACCGCGACCGGCCCGCTTCATACTTCATACTGTTCGACGGCGAACTTCAGTCTACAGTCGGGTGTTTGTAACGAACGTGCAAAGTGTGTCACTTGCGATTGCGTCCTACGCGCCATATAGCGATCGAGTGAATAGCAGTTGTTTTACTCGTGCTACGCATCACTGTGCTGCTATACTGCTGCTAACCAGAGGGGATCTCTTCCGCACGAAGTAACGAGGTAAATAGTACATGGCATCGCAATATTCGTGGGCCGTATTCGGGGAAAACGCGATTGCATTATCGATTGAAACTATTTCCAGAAAGATCGGATGACGTATCGAATCGACATACGTATTGCGTTTCCTTCGCTCGCGAGTCGCGCGAATGACAGCTGATATTGCACGCGCGTAATTGCATGCAAGCTTGTCGTTCGCGGATTCGATGATATGTTGCGCGCAGATTTCCGGGAGAAAGCGCCATTTCTTAGTCATCACTCTGAGAGGGGGGGAAGGGAGGGAAGGGAAGAAGGACTATATCACGCGGATAGATTTCCACGGCTCGATAATACGGCGCGACCTTGCTATCGCGAACAGTCGATTGAGCAGAAGCAGAATGGCGTCTACGAACGCTATTCGAAATTCGAAGCATTTAAATTTTTAATTTTCTGAGAGAAGCGTTATTCATATTTTTTTACATATCGTTTATTATCGCGCTGGTGTCACATCTACTGCATTCTAGATCTTGATGTCTTATCGTTCTTATCGTTCTTAGCGTTCAAATAATGTGACGTGTCATACGTGTATATATATATATATATGCATTTTTTTTCTAGCATGTGTAGTTGTGAGCGTAGGTCATGTAAATGTCGTGCATACACGCACTCGCATTCTTTCAAGATGATTTTTGATAAGATATATATAGATATTTAGATAGATTATTGTTAATGTATACAAAGGCGGTTATCGTGACATATCGTTTATCTGAGAAAAAAAAACTTCATTCTATTTTTAATTATTTTTTTATAACAAAGAGGAGAATGTATATGCGCGTTAAGAATACGCGTCAAATGCGTTGTAATAATTAAAAAGTATTCGATAATTACACATTCTATTCCTATTCTACGTCTAACATTAATGTAATTAATAGTTTCGTGGAATACCAGTCGTCCTTATCATCGTTCGCAAACATTAAATTACAGCTTGTTACAAAATGTAATGCTCTGTATATAAAGATGCATTTTTCTCTATTCTTACAAGATAACATATATGCGAAGTAAATTAACATATTGTTTTATTCAATTAAATATTATATTATGTATTAATTTTTTTGTGAATTTTTTGATTATTAATAATTGAATCAAATTGAGTTATTATATTTATATTATTTTTTTGAACGATTATTTAATGCTATGAGATAAGATTGTGAGATAGGCTGCTAGACTTTTTGTAACCAATGTGCATGAGCCAAAATAGTTCTTCATCTATTAAGGCAAATATAATCAAATGATATATGATAATGATGATCACATTACAGTACATATTATATCTTTTCAAGTGTTGGCCCATGATTCATTGAGTTCAAAAATTGGAATATATTAACTTTCTTTAATTTTATAACATATATCTAATATATTGTATCTGTATTTTGTTGTCGTTTGAAAGCACTTTTTATGTAGGAAAAAAATATTAAAAAATAATAATGATATTGATAAGTCAGCAAGCTTAGAATTCCAAGTATGTACATAAAAATTGTGACATAAATAATATTCTTACAAGAATGAGTAAGAGACATATATTTTATTATGATTGATATATTTAAATTTAAATGATTGTTGATATTAATATGTTTATATCTTTTATAATGATATATAATGTTAATTTAAGAAAAGGAAAGAGTGACATAAAATAAATGTTTCTCAATAATTCTTTTAATATATTGTTACATTTTTAATATTGTTGGAGCATTTATGCAGATTTATTGATATTGTTTTTGTAAAAAAGATCCCTAGTTATATATATAATGATAAGTTCTTTTTCAGCTAAAACAAAACCAAAAGATGACAACTTGGCAAGCACCTGGTGCAGGATTCTATCCAGGGCAACAAGGTTCTGATCTCTCTTTTTTCCTTCTGTTTTTAATATGTTTTTTTATATTATTATATTTCATTATTTAACTGTTTTAAATCTATACCAGAGATCATTCGATTAACAGCATTATAGCACTTGCTTAAAAGAGTGTATCATTTTATAATATTTTTACAACATTTGAAAAAGCATATTGTTAATAATGATTATTTTTAATTGACACTTGAGAGAATAAAAAAAATTATTAAAATTAGCAAGTTAATATATGTGCAAGTAGTATATTAAAAAAAAGTGTTGATTAGCACGCACCTACACACACATGTACATATCTCATCATGATTAGTTTTTGTACAATATATATTCACAAATATATACACTCCAACAAATTATATCCAACAAATATAATAAGAATTTAATTTTACAAAAGAATAAAACATGCACTATGTAAAATTAGTGGCAGCTGTTAGTACACAGAGTGCTTCACGTTATTATTACAAGGTTAAATGTATATGATATTGCTGTGTTGATATCTATGTTTTTTAAATTTGACTGTGCAGGTCCATACCCTCAACAAAATCCGGGGTATCCACCACCACAAGAAGGCTATCCATATCCTTCACAAAATCCAGGATATCCACCACCTTACTCCGGTGGGAATCCACCAGGTAGATATATAGCTACTATAACTATAATATTATTTAAATTATTTTAAAATATGTTAAATTATTTAAAATATATCATAGCATTTTATTTATTCATCGAATATTACTATTTTTGAATAGGTCCAGGATTTATACCTCCACCAGGTGCTCCACCTTACGGTGCACCACCAATTGGTGCAGGATTCGGAGGAATACCACCAGTTCAATCAGGAATGTATGGATCTGGCTATGGAGAGGACCCTCTGCAGGATGAGGTCAAAGGATTCGAATTTAATGATAAAACTATTAGGAATGGCTTTATCAGGTAAGTTTCATAACTTTTAAAATTTATATAGCCTGTTCTCGATAGAATATATATGATTATAGAAAATATATGTAAATACATATTATTTTCTTTTACAGGAAAGTATATAGCATCCTGATGTGTCAGTTACTCATCACACTTGGGATGATTACTTTGTTCCTCTATCATAAACCAACACAGCAATGGGCTATGAAACATACAGAATTGTTTTGGATTGCTTTTGCTGCAACTATTGTCTTAATCATATGTATGGCTTGCTGTACTAATGTGAGACGTAAGGCACCGATGAATTTCATATTCCTATTTTTATTTACATTGGCGGAAGCTTTCTTGTTGGCTATAGCTTCTTCGACTTACAAAAGTGAAGAAGTAAGTTATTCAAAACAATTTTAATATTGATTGTGAATATTGTATATCTGTGAACAATTTTACTACATTATATTAAATTGTAAGAAATTTTATTTATGTACAATGTTTTTGCAGGTTATGTTAGCTGTTGGAATTACAGCAGCGGTTTGTCTAGGATTGACAATATTCGCATTTCAGACGAAAATTGATTTTACAGGATTGCACAGCGTTCTATTCGTCGCTGTACTCATTTTACTTATTTTCGGTATAATCGCGATGATCTGGCCTGGAAGAATTATGACTTTGGTTTATGCGTCGCTCGGTGCATTAATATTCTCTTTTTATCTAATTTATGATACGCAAATGATGATAGGTGGAAAGCATAAATATTCTATTTCGCCGGAGGAGTACATCTTCGCCGCGTTGAGCCTGTATCTAGATGTTATTAATATTTTCATCTATATCCTGACTATTATTGGCGCGTCGCGAGACTAATTGCTGTCAATTCTATTTCTATTTTAATTTATTATATTGTAACTACTACAAAATACAAAGCCAGCTTTTACTTATCGCCGTCCTGCTCTGGCTCTCTGCAGTTATCGTCGTGAGAGTACACTGTAGGCAAGCAAGTAATGAAATGTAAAGAAGTATATATATAATATTGGCAAGACTTTAATTTTTATGAACATAGCTTTTACAAATTTTCGAAGATTAATGTGTACAAACTGCACGCTTAGATTCCAAAGCCTCTAATCTAGTTCCATAAAGTATAATATAACAAAGTGTTTCCTATCCTCTCTTAGGTATGAAACCAAATATAAATTCTTATAATTATTCTAATAGGATAGTATACAATATTATCATTACCATAAAAAAGTATCAGTTTTATTTCTTTATTATATTATTTTACGTTATTTTATGTTTAGTGTAATGTAATATGTAATTATCATCAAAATCATTTATAAAATCATTATAAAAGTGATTATGAAATTTATATCTTTTACTTTTTTAAATAAACTTTCTTATGAATTCTTTAATACGATCAAAAAATGTATACATCTAATTAAAAATTTATTATGATACTATAATTATAATAAATATATATATATATATATATATGTATAAAATGATATGTGATATAAAAACACCCAGCATTAGTTGTAGTATTGTATTATCTGGACTTGACTGTAATTCTCCAGAGATAATCCTGAATGTTGCATATATCTGTGGTTGTGCATATATATATATATATATATATATATATTTAGAAAATTGTGATTGTTTATTCTTTGTTCATATTTAAATAATAAAATGTGTAATTATTCTCCAATATTTCTGATCTCTTTTTCAATTTCAGATAATAAGTATTACATTTGTTTTCAATAGATATGTTAATATTTTCATGATGCATGCACAAAGTTTCAGGTTTCATGTAATGTTACATAATACATGACAATCCTGTTTACAATATCATCTGATATGATGCAGAAAAAATTATTAGATAATAGTTATTGCTAATTAGTTTTTACCAATAATGCATATAGAAAACAAAAAAATTAAAAATTCTATAATTTAAATTGTGTTATATTTTTAATGTTTTTGAGATATAATAGAATATAATAGAAATTTATCTGTATTTTCATCATTTAAAAAGATTTCATCTAGGATACATACATATATATGTTTTCTCATTTAAAATGTTTTCATATATGTATACATGTTTTTAAAAAATAACAACAGGATGATTTCGAAATTGTGGATATTTATATTTATAATAAATCGGTCGTACACAAAACGGTAAAAGCTTTTGGTTTTAAACTTTCTCACCTTAACTTAATATACAAATAAGCACGTGTCTGGTGCAATTATTCACAGAGGAAAGCTTTTAATGTCCAAAAAGATTTATCAAGATCAAAGCTGACACTCATACTCACATCACTCAACATGGTAACAAATTGCAGCCTCATAACAAACAATATGTCCTAGTTCTCTTTGTTCGTGCAACAATGCAATAGTGTTTCACATGAAACATGAAGATTCATTACTAAAACTTGCGTGTTTATGCACTTTTTTATCATTTGTATAAACTAATGAAATTTCAAATTCGTTTATATATTATAGATATAATTCTATAATATATTGTGAAAGAGGGTTTTTTGAATCTTTGCTTATTAAATGTAATTACAAAACATAACTTTCAAATATATTGGATTGGATGAGTAATCTTTTTTTTTTTAGCAAATATAATTTTTGATTGCAGCATAAAAAAATGTGTTTTTACCAGAGCAAAAGTGAGATTAGATTACACCTGATCAGGCAGTGTCGTGAAATGTTTAAATATGTTATTATGCTTTAAATTATGCTCTAAGTCTATTGAGAACTCTATCCCAAGTGTGGCACGAGCTGATATATAGTTCATCATGTACCGTTAAAATAAATAATATATAAAATTAGCAGCATCGATTCGAATTTCTTTCTACTCTTCGATCAACTGTCACTCTGTCGGGTGCATCTTGAGGTTCCTTGCCGTGTGTTTTGTCCAATATTGCTTCTGCTAACTCACTAAATGCTCGATCGATATTAATATTTGCTTTTGCAGATGTCTCCATAAATCTAATGCCATGTTCTCTTGCTATCTATAAATGAGAAAATTTTGTTTATTGAAACTGTATATTGTGTATTTGACAATACTATTGTCATAATATTGTTTTATCATAATATATCAAAAAATGTATAATAATTAAATACTTACTGCTTCTCCTTTCTCGGTACTGACAACACGTTTTTCTTCCATATCACTCTTATTTCCTAATATCATCTTTTCCACATCTTCGTTTGCATGCTTTAGAAAAAATATTTATAGGGAAAATTATTGTTTGCTTTAAGTAATATTTGCGAATATAAATAATAAGTTATACTTACTTCATCAATATTTCTCAACCACTTCACAATATTTTCAAATGTTTTTTCGTTAGTAATATCATAAACAAGCATAATTCCCATAGCCCCTCTATAATATGATGTTGTAATAGTGTGGAATCTTTCTTGCCCAGCTGTGTCCCTGTAAATATATAAACATAAATATATAGATTTTTTAAATTATATATCTATATGACAACTCACCATATTTGTAATTTGATTTTCTTTCCTCTTAATTCCACTGTCTTGATTTTAAAATCAATACCTATGAGAAGAAGCACTTTTATATTTTATACATTAAAAAAAAAGGATAAGATATTTTTTTTATAAACAAGAAATCATATATATATATATATGTTTTATATATCCAGTTGTTATTTGTATGAATTAGAAATATAATATAAAGTTAAAAATATATATTTACATAAAGTTAAAAATTGTTTATACGATGAAAATTTTTTCTGCAACATATGTAATACGCGCTTGTCATTAAATTGATGCATGCACGAGCGAAAAGAAAGTACAATGATCATTTTTTTAGCGAGAAAACGCTGGTAATTATATCCTGATCGACGTTCTTTAAGTGTGCATGTATGTATACACACATGTATACACGACGAACACGTACACGTACACATACACGTGCACGTGCCCGTGAACTTCGCACACGGAGAAACGAAACGGCGATTCATTGCGTTTGATTTTACAGAACGAGACGCCACAGCTGATTTCTTTTTTTCAATAAAAGCATTGCGTCAACGGAGGACCGATTCTTGATCTTTTCATCCATACATATATATGTATATTTTATATATACATAATTTTTATATATATCCACATGTATATCTTTCTCTTCTCTTATTTGTTTCTCACCTATTGTGGAAATGAACGTGGTGGAGAAGGCATCGTCCGAGAAGCGGAACAGTATGCACGTCTTGCCGACGCCGGAATCGCCGATGAGCAGTAGCTTGAACAGCAAATCGTACGTCTTCTTCGCCATTTCGCCGCCGAGGTTATTACGCGTCGAGGAGTAAGCGCCGCCGCCGAGGAGGAAGTAAACAGAGGAGTGAGGAGAGTGCGGATTCGCGATCGACTCGCGACAGTGGTCGGCTTGTTGCGATCAACAGCGATGATTCCTCCGCGACGTGCCAATGCCACCGATGCTCCGTACATCGAACGTTACGCACCGGTTATAGTCGCTCAAGGTCGAACGAGGGCGCGTCTCCCGATGAGAGCCTGGGATCTGCACGTATTCTATCGTACACGAACGAACCGGTTGTGAGGAGGCGAGGAGGTACTCTATTAAAAGACAGCGCGACGTCACGCGACGCGACGGACTCAACACGACGCAGAAGCCATCGGGGGTAAACTCGGGGTAATTTTTCGTTCCTCTCTCTCTCTCTCTCTCTCTCTCGCTCACTTTACATACACGTATGTATGCATGTGTATACACTACACTTCGCGCTTAGCCGGCCAACAACAAGATCGAGCGACGGTCCAGTGTTACCGGCTGAATGAGTACGCGATTCTCCGCGGAGACGCGCGACCGCCGTCTGAATAAATCTGAAATCGGCGATAGGTATCCTCCGTGACAGGATTCCGCTTGTTATCGCGGAAGATCACTTATCTTTGTTGCTTCGATCGTGCTGATAGAGTCTCGTTCTGCAATTTTTGTGGAAAAAAGTTTCCCATGTTCTTTTTTTATAGTTATAGTTGGCATCTCGTAATGTAAAATGTAAAATTATCATATATATTTATTGTACATTGCACATTTGCTCTTTTTTAATTTTCTATTTAAAACTTATGCTTGATTTTTATTCTCATATTGTTTTGATAGTTTTTATTGCAGATTCTTTTTCAGATTTCTAAATTTTCTACTCGTTTATTTTGGATTTTACTCGGATATTATGTAGGAGAGAAAGTTTCCTAGATTTCAGATGTCCTGTCAGACAATATCTATATGATATAAACATAATGGAAAATATTATGGTAATGATGCAACACAAATTTTATTAATAAAATCTTTTGTTTATAATTTTAATATATGCAATCTTTTTTTTTTTTTTCAAATCTCAATTATTACATATAACGAAGAATAAAAAAGATTTATTTATGTGAATCCTAAGCATAATACTTTACGAAAATAGAGGCCTAGAATATAGATAACCTGAACTCTATTACCACCTTGCCACTGCCATCTTAAGCACGTTGGTGGCCATTATATTATTATTTTTTTACATCATGTTCGAATTCCATATTCAGGTACCCAGTATTATAATTTAACATGTACACTATATATATAATTAAATAAAAAAGTTTATGACAACTATAAATGTTCAACTGCTTTCTGTAGTGTTCTGACTGAAGGGAAAATTGGAAACTTTCTGACGAAGTCCGAGTAGTCTTGCGTGCCCAATTTCATCTTGTAGACTAATGCATCAGTAATGGTTGGAATGCTCCATTTTCTTCCTCTTGTAGTCTTTGAACATAGAGCCTTCAATTGGTCTTGACGCAACCTGACAGCCAATAATCCATGGCTGCGACGATGGAAATCTTGAAGTCTTTTAAGCTCTGTTTTCATCCTTTCACGTTGCCTTTTCATATTCCAGTAACTCTTAAAAACTCTACCTGCCATTTTCTGCATAGAAACATATTTTGTCTGGAGTGCGGCTATTTCTTTTTCTTTTAACTCTAATCGTCGCTTCAAAGCTTCCACAGATTCTGCTTCCATGGTATCTGTAACTGGTGAGAATGCTGACGACTGTGTTTTTGATGCAGATATTTTCTTGGGTGAATTGACACAGGTGACAAAAGTTACTGGACGGATAGGAGTATTATTCAAATTTATATTAGATACATCCCTTAAAAGGCTTGGTGATTGAGGGAGTATTAGAGGATCAGAGATAGCTTCTAGAACACTGGACAGACGACAGTAGTTATGTTCATCAAGAGGAGGGAGATAAAGGGCAGACAAAGAGTTTTTTCTTGAAGAGAGTAATGATGGTATCGCTGAGCACTGCAACTTTTTTGAACCATCAATCCTCCTTTGCTCCCATTGATCTTCACCAAAATGAATCTGAACATTTGAAAAAAAAAGGGTATGATTAGTGTAAATTTACTGACAACAATAGAAACACAGAGTGATACATACTACATACTTCGCAAAGTGTGCTATTTGCATGAGGTTGCCAATTTGACCGGTTCACTAATGAAATCCATTTTGCACGCCTTTCTGGATCTTTTGGAAATCGAAACATCATAAAGCCTTGCTTTTCTTTTACTTTGCAGCCACTAACTGAACAGTGCCTCACCATCTAAAATAAAACAGAGAGGATGAGGTGAGGAGAATACACAGATGATGAGGTTAGACTGCATGTCATATATGCTGATGGGCACAAATAAGAAACCCACAATGTCAGTCAAGTCCCTTGCAGTTAATTTAACAACACAGAAAAAACGTTTTACTTACCGTGGTCACAAGAAATAATATGTATTTATTTAGATTTAGACTATCTCAACACAATCGTATTTGATGACAACTTTACAATGTGGGACATTGCAGGCCTGACAGGCCTGGTGACTATAACCGACCAATCAAGAAGTAACAACAAAATTGCGTTTTTCTGTATTCTTTTTAGTTGAAAATCTTTTTCTCTTTATTTTAAATTCTATCCTGATAGGATCCCTGAACGCACTTCAAGTATGTGTACAAAGGCTGCGTTCAGACAGCATGCTTAAAATGTCGTTCTATCTTTGTTATTTATTGAAAGTTAAACAAGGATAGAGCACGCTCATAGTGCTGAAAGCTGCTTCTCCAACACACCCAAAATAGATGGGGCGATTGAATGGTGGGGATTTTTCCCACAATCTAGGAAATGATACTGACTGTATGGTTGCCATACTGTATATTGTACATATACACGTTGCTACAGGCTCGTTATATTTATATACGTTGACAGTGTGCTTATGAACGACGTAGTAGATGCAAGTGATCGTCCTGGATGTTGACGTTGTCGGCGGGAGGTGACGAGCTCAAGAGCACACAGAATCCAAGGAATATGGCAGCTAAAGTGCAGCATCCATTCGAGCCACCCAGTTCGGCGAGTTCTGAAAGGTAGATTGCGAGAAGTTTGTTGCTTTCGAGTCTTTAAACAGAAAAGAGAAATTATTTTATAGTAGAAATAATTTTCTGTTTGCTCTATAGCGATGACGGCGACGCGTGCCTGGATGATCGCGAGATCTTTCTCGCCGACGAGCTATGCGAAGATGCCGAACTCGGTACGCCGACGCCGCAGTCCCCGCGACCGCCGTCCACAGGTAAATTTATTTAGTTTATATCAGCTTTCTTGTATGGCTCCTGATTTTCTCTTCTTGAAAAAGTGACTATGTGCTATATGAATTCAATGTGGTTTTAATATGCGTTGGCAATTTTTATTTGACTTGTTAGTAGAACTTGTAAGATAAGATTATGTTAATGAATATAATGCTTTTTTGTAGAAGTTCTTTGTGTGTGTGTGTGTATGCTAATACATTGAGATTGATTTGAATGTGATAATAAAATGATATCTGCAACAGTTAAGCATAATTTGTTAAAGATAAAGGAACTAATATTGCATCAGAAATCAATAAATGGATTAATTTTGATAAAATTTACTTTAATAAAAAAATATGAGATTGTAGTGTATTGTGTAATTAATATGTGTGATATTTTTTGTAGCCCCATATAGATACTTTGGTTACAAACTCAGTGGTCTCTGTGAAATTATACTTGTAAGAGAAGAGGCAAACAATCCAATGCCATAAATCCCTTAATGAATTCATAATGAAGACTAATGAAAAAAGTAAAAATAATGAACATTTCCTTTCCTTTTCTTAATCCTAATCCTTTTAATTATTAAATCCTTTTAACACATTATATATATTTTAGTATATTTCATAAAAAATAAAAATAAAATACACATATATATATATATAAATAATTACATTAATAGAGAAATTTTAGATTTTAGAGAAATAAGTATTGATTAGTATATAGAAATTATAATAAAAAATGCAAAAGAAAAAAATAAATTTATTGTAATAGGTTCACAAAAATCTCCTCGATCACGTAGACAACGCACTACCAGCATGTCACAATCAAGTAAGAAGACATCTGCAGAATCCATCCTCAGGAGCAAAACACGAACCATTTATACAGCTGGTAGACCTCCTTGGTACAATTCAGCTGGTCAACAAGTAGAACCTTTTGTAATTGGTTAGTACAGTCATATTTATTGTATAGTCATATTTATTTAACATTATTAATTTCTAATTCCCTGATTGTGTGATATGTATTTAATATTTTATATAAAATAAAAGTAAATCTTAGTAAATATTAAAAGATATTTATATGCAATAGGTATTTGTGGAGGTAGTGCTTCTGGGAAAACAACAGTTGCAACTAAAATTATAGAATCTCTAGATGTACCATGGGTGACTCTCCTTAGTATGGACTCCTTTTATAAAGTGCGTTAAAAATTTTTATCAATACATTTTAGTAAAAATATCTTTTTGTACGCATGTTTATCACTAGTATGATGGAAATAATTCGATAATGCTATAGACATTATCGAATACAGGTATTAAACGAAAAGCAGCACGAAATGGCCGCGCACAATGAGTACAATTTTGATCATCCTGATGCATTCGATTTTGAACTTCTCAAGACCACTTTGCAGCGATTGAAGGAAGGACGCATGATAGAAGTTCCTATTTATAATTTTGTAACTCATCGCAGGGAAAGTAGAACTGTAAGTTGACATACTTGTTGATATACCTGTATTTTTTTATTCTGTTTGCACACAATTAATGCAATTTATACAATTGTTTTCTTATTTTTTCTGGTAGAAAACCATGTATGGGGCTAATGTCATTATTTTTGAAGGAATACTCACTTTCTACAATGTCGACGTATTGAAAGTAAGCTAATAAAAAGATAACTTAAAGATTGCATAATACAAAAGTTTGAAAATAACAAAATAAACATTTTACAAGATGTGCGACATGAAAGTTTTTGTCGATACTGATGCGGATGTAAGACTGGCCAGACGTTTAAAAAGGGATATTTCTCAAAGAGGTAGAGATCTGGAGGGTGTATTGAAACAATATAGTAAACATGTGCAGCCGGCTTTTTATTATTATATAGCGCCTCTTATGGTTCATGCGGATATCATTGTGCCACGTGGAGGAGATAACGAAGTGGCGATAGAACTTATTGTGCAACATGTTCACACTCAACTTCAATTGGTAAAATGCTAACTTTTATTTAAGTTTTTTTTTTTTTATAAAGAGTATTTTTTATAGAATTGTTATCTATGCTATTGATTTATCTATATCACTTTTAGAGAGGTTTCAAATTGAGGGAAAAATTAGCACATTCGTACATTGGTCAGCCGTTGCCTTCGTCATTGTATTTACTTCCGGATACGCCGCAGATAAAGGGTCTTCATACATTTATACGTAACAAGGAGACATATAGAGATGAATTTATTTTTTATTCTAAGCGATTGATTCGCTTAGTCATCGAATATGCATTGTCTTTGTTGCCTTTTGAGGTGAATATGCACGCGTGATTTTATTGTTTTTATTACTGTCTATAAGTGAGCTTTGATAAGTTCAATTATTATGTTCTCACGTTGCCAATAAATATTCAATTAATAAATATTCAATTTGCTATTCAAATTTATATCTATCTATGTGATTTAAAGAAAAGTTGGATGTCTCATAATGTATCGTTTTTATATGAAGGACGTAACTGTCGAGACACCACAAGGAGTTTTGTATGGTGGCAAGCGGAGTGCAACAGACAAGATATGTGGCGTATCGATATTACGTGCTGGCGAAACCATGGAACAGGCAGTTCGAGACGTGTGCAAGGATATACGCATAGGAAAGATTCTTATTCAAACTAATCAACAGACTGGCGAGCCTGAAGTAAGTATTTGCATGTAAATTTTTTTTCTTATAATTTCTTATAATATAATTAATTACAAAAATTAATTTATTTAATCTCTTGCGCATAGTTGTATTATCTCCGATTACCAAAGGATATTAAAGACTATAGAGTAATATTGATGGATGCTACTGTTGCAACTGGTGCTGCAGCTATTATGGCGATCAGAGTGCTATTAGATCATGATGTTGCAGAGGAAAATGTGTTATTGGCATCTTTGCTGATGGCGGAATCTGGCGTGCATTCTATCGCGTATGCCTTTCCGCGAGTAAAGATTGTTACTTCTGCGCTAGATCCCGAGATAAACGAAAAGTTCTATGTTTTACCTGGCATTGGAAATTTTGGCGATAGATACTTTGGCACCGAGCCATCTGATGATTAAGGCAGTTTATAGATCTCTAAAAGTACTTACATATATTCACTATGTTGTGTAAATTGTGATACAAATATCAAAATAATCTACTAAATCTTTAATAAAAAGTGCATTACATTTATATGTATTCCCCTTTTTATCGCAGGTTTTATTTTACAGCATTTATTATTTTCAAATTTAAGATTTGCTATATTGTTGTTTTTTTTTTACAATCCTGAGGTTTTTGTTTAAATATCTACTTATACTCAGAGAGGCGTTGTACCAATATCAGCAGTTTCGATATCGGCGACAGTGCCACGTAACTGTCTATATCCTTGTGAACTAGCTCGATGAGAACGTCTCCACGAATCTAAATTGCTATTAGTGGGATTTGGGCTCAAAAGATATGTTATCAAACGGTCCAATGCAGCCAAGTCTTCATTCGTATTGCCAGAATTCGTTAAACCTTTGTGCGACCGCAGATCTCTGCCTACTATTTCCTCGACACTATCGCTTTTCTTTACGTTGCCTCTATTTGTGGTTCCGCGACTAAGACCAAATCGTGATCCAATCTGCAATATTTTTTTTTAAATTATAAAAGATTATATATTTTTGATAATAATTTAAATATTAAAAAGAAAGTTTGTATTTAAAAATCCAAATGAATTAATTAAGACTGTTGCATTACCTCTTCCGGTCCATGTTGCCCATAACTGAGCCTTTGCACCTTTCGGAAAGTTTCATCGTTCATCGCTTCTCTGACCGCTTCATTCAACGTGCGTTCTAGCGCTCGTTGTTTGGTTTTGCTCAATCCATCATAGAAACTAATTCGAACAGAGTATAAACTGTATAATATCATACCTTTGATATTTATATTCAAAATTATTTTTCCCTTACCTTGAATCCAAAGAACTGTTATCTCTAGAGATATTCTTATCGCGAACCAAACGGATGTCACGCTCCCAAAACCGACGCAATTCCGGTGTAGATGTGTATGGTGCGGCTACTTCTTTAATCTGCGGTCGTGAATGAATTATTATTACGGAGATAAAAACATCGGCATACATACGATAAGAAAGTGCATAAAGTATGCGTAATGCATAAAAAATATATATATATATATATCAATAAACGTCACATGTTAAACTGTCGATGTGTCAATCTTGCAATCTTGCAATTAATACTTTGTCGATGATATTTTGCAGTTAATACAGTATATAATTAATACACTTGCAATTATATATAGA
>JBCEZV010000028.1:5206177-5229759 GCA_039654365.1 Cataglyphis livida | reverse complement strand
TATATATATATAATATTATATTAATATAATATTATATTATATTATATTAATATAATATTATATTATATTATATTAATAGAGAATTATATTATACTCTATTAAAAAATGGCAGAAATTACGCTATATTTATAGTAAAAAACAATGGTACTTGGTTTTAAAAATTTGTAGCACTCATGAAGTATAAAGATTTCTCAGATAAGTATACTGATAAGTATTCGCAAATATTTCGAGATAAAATACGTAGACGTAAGAGATGTTGGTTTTTCAGAGCATATCGACTTTTATATAAGATATATTTTATTTGATTTATCAGAAATGTTTATCACAAATGTCATATCTGTTTGTCATTACCTATAAGTTTGTTCTCAAATGTAAAAATGCTTGTTTACGTTGAACGATATGTTCTACATCAATCCAGATCAATCTCACGTCTACGCGTATCTCTTTCCGATCATATCATCTCGAGAAAGAAAGAAAATAAATTCCCATCGTGTGAAACACATTGATACACTTACCGATTTTCGCGAGACTGGCGAAGAAGATCCATATCCCGATGACAAACGGTGTCTCAACGCGGGGAAACTCGACGGTGATGACATGATACTCTGGCTTCGGTGATTGCTCAACGGCGTGCTCCGAGGAAGAGTCGCCGGGGCGCGCGGAGAGTTGTTGCGTGCCCTCGGGATGCTGCCCGGCGTCGTCGTCGCTGCCCGAAGAGAGGCTGCGTAAAGTGGCGTCGTTCGGCAGAGCCGAGCGGACGACCGGACCCATGGGCCCGAAGCCTAGGCCAGGATACGCGCTGTAAGGGTCGCCGGAGAAGTCGCCGGCGTCGCTCTGCGGCCCGTGCGACGCGGTGTGCTTCTCCGCCGGGATTCGCTCCGCGGATCCGTACTCGTGGAAGCGCGCGTATGCGGCGCGACCGCATCCTGGACAACAGAGCACGGCGACGAGGAGTGGAATGACTATCGCGGCGAAGCCCATAGCGCTTCGGGCAAGTCGACGGGTCGAAGACGACGACGACGAAGCTTCTGCTGTGGGCGATTGTCCGCGTCGCCGTCCGCGTTTGTCCGTCGCCGGTGAGTCACTACTGTCACTCGCTGTACCATCAGAAGGGTACCGCCACGACGGCGAGCACACGCTCGCGCGTTATATACGAACTCTCCCTCCGAGTGATTCCCCTAATCTCTCCGCGTAGCGAAATGACAGGGGCGGTTTTACCTTCGACGAGTCGTTCTACCCTCCGGGATCACATATATACGTACACCGCCGCCGCTGCGTCTCGCGCGTGTCCCCGTAGCGTGGTGGGTCACGCTATGCAGTAGCAAGTTTCCGGTTTTAGGTAGAAAAATTTTCTGTTTTCCTTTGTCAGAGACACACGTCCAAGACAAGTTTCTGTATTTTTTTGAAATCTTATATAAGAGCTTTTTTTCAACGATAAATAATTTTATTTTATTTCACGTATACTTGTCTCTCTTATTTAAAAGCTAATATTGTCTTCGTATTGACACCGTAAGGATACAATATTTTTGAGAAAAACAAAACTAAATAAGTCTTGTTTCCTCATGTAATCTCCAGCGATAGAGTATAGACTATAACCGAAACAATATACGACAATAACAAATCGCGGCTGTATATCATTAAAACGTCAAATCCAATAATTAAGCGTGACTCACATCGCTTCGGCGCCAAGAAACATCGCGCGCTACGATGACAGCTGCTGCTGGCGCTCCATGTTCCTCGATGCGCGGAGCAGCATCGTCGAAGCAGCGTCGTCGGAGTGTAATCACTGTCGTTGAAGGTGCACGCACCTGCTCCGAGATTGAATGAAGACTCAGCTGCGATCGCGATTATAGAAGCCAAAAACAATCGCCTTTTTGGCTCGGAATCTTGGATTGTCCTCACGATTGGTTTTTCGTACGAGCAAACGCGTATGTAAATTAACGCGACTGCAATACTCGTTCGACACCGATATCGGATGACGAGAAAATAGATGGACAGGAGCGTTGCTCGCGCGACACTGCTCGTCTTACGCGCCGCTCACGAATAACGGCGACGTTCTTAAGTCTTGACGGCGTCGCCCGGCGGCGAACGCGAGGCTGATCGACGCGCGGCCGCGGCGGCTCGAAGACGTGGTGGAGGGACAGAAAGAAGCGTGACGATGATAACGCGAACGTGTCGCATTATGATAAAGTACAAGCGAACGATTCATCGAACCGGACGTCGCGCACCTTCGCCGGCGCACAGCAGCACCGCACGGCCGCGTACTGACGCGCACTACACCGTCGTTGTGGTCGTGGACCGACGGCGACGACGCCGATAACGCCGAACAACGGCACTGCCCTCGTCGTCGACGGCGGCGATAGGTATATAACGGGTGACTCTGGATATAGGACTTGATATCTCTCTCCCCGCTCTATCTATCTTCGTCTTCCGTCGTCCGCTTTCTCTTCGTCCTCTTTTTCCTTCGACTGAGTTCCTCCTCGTCGCTCCCACCCGATAGAGAAGCTTCCAACCAGCTGATCGTCGATGAAACCCGCGCAAGCGTCGCGACGCCCCGATATAGTACACCCTCGACGGCAACGGCGTCGAGAGCGCCCGCACGTTTCGCGCCGGGACGCTCGTCACGCTACGCCGATGTGCCTCGCACTCTCTTCTATACGGACGAGTTTTTTCTGCCAGAAATACACACCGACGTCTCTCGACCCGTTATTACGTGGCTTGTTTGCGGTTGAGATTTGACAGACCGTATCGCCGTTCTAAGGGTTTTTAGCGACGTCGTAACGTGCACACCATCACGCAAGTCGTGCGAGATACTTTCTCGTTTGAGGAGGCTTCGCCGGGGGATGTTCTTCGTGCACGAACGGTTTACGCGCGGACGTTTCATTTTACGGGAGCGTCGGGATGCCTGGCGTCTACCGGTCGCGAAGCCCTCACTGACGCCGACCTTAAACCAAGAGTCACGTCGCTGTCGCCTGATCTTTTACACACCGACGCTTTGACCCTGACCTTGCCCGGCGGATGCGCCGGCATCGCTCGATGCCGCCCGCGGATCGGCTCCACGGTCGGCTTCGGAGATTTCGGCGTATGCGCGAAAGAGCTTGCTTGTTTGGCGTCTCGCGCGCGGTGACGCGTATCAATCATCGCGTATTATCACGGCGACGCACGGACGCGGAGACGGTGAGACAGGACTCACTGGTGACGGCTCGGTAATTATCGTGACGACGATATGCAAAGAATTAATCGAGACCGCGTTCTCTTTGCGTAAGGCGCGACGGGAATTTCATGACAGCAATTCGCGCGATAGGAAATGTGCGGTTGGAGAGATAAGGATTTATTGCGCGGCTTCTATTTGCGTAAGGAAAAAATTATCAGGGCGCCGAGTCCTTTTTATCTCTCTCTCTCTCTCTCCCTCTTTTTTTGTCTCTCTGTGTGACAAATTATTTTCGGTAGGAAAAGCGTCCGCTGTTTGCGAAACGATATAAAGAGACGCGCGACCCGCGACCGCATTTCTCCCTAGTTATTTTTCTGTCGCCCTTATCTTTTCCCTCTTACGTACCTCTCGACAACCGTCTGGCGTTTATCAAGATCTAACGGCTTATGGTAACCCCTTGTACGTTTTGTCGCGCGGCAACGAGCGCAAATTCACTCGGATGCAAAAATCGCTGGCCCGAGTACTGCATTTGAGAACGCTGATGCGTATTTGATATACCGAGGGTCTTTCTCTCATCCGATCTTTTCTGGTGGACGATTAATTAAACGACTTGCTTTAAGTAAGACTTGCGTTTCGATTTAACTGTTCCAAGTGTCATTGTGTTCATCGTCGACGAATCCATTTGCTTAATAAAAGTAGTCACTCGGCTGGAAAGTACAATCTATTTGGTTACCTTGCTGCTTATACGCATATGCCAACATACGAGAAATCGCTTATTTATATAAAGATAAAATACGATTAGCTGTAGAATGATAAGAAACAATCTGCTCGTTCTTGTAGATTTTTGTGCATATCGTATGCGATGAAGTAGTCCGCGGCTGTTTGATTTAGTGCATCATTATCGCGCTATCCGTTGGAAAAATCGGGACGAGACGATAAAAGTAACGGGAACCGCTCGAAAAATGGCTCTATCTTTGTTCCCCATTCTTATATACGGTAACTCTTCGTCACTGTCGCTATTCCCATTAATGACGACAGATTAAGAAAATGGGTCGATTTCCTCTTCACAAATATTTTACGCAAGACTGTTATCTCGTGATTTAACGGCCAAGTTTCTCTCTTTAAATTCACCTGATATAGACTAAAAATGTTATTTGACATTCTATTATATTTAATTCACCGAAACATCATTAAGTTCATATTAAATTATTTTACAATTTTTTGCTACATATAATTTCCCTAAATTTATCGCGGAATATATATTTTTAATGGGAGCAGGCAGATATCGTACTCTACTTATTTTCCTTTCGCCTGCCGTCGCTCTCGCTAGCTCGCTGTTCGTGCCTAGCGGGGTATCGATTTTATGTTTTATGCCACGTGCAACCTTGGATTGGTCGCGTTTTTCATCCTCGTACCGAGCACATAATCGTCAGATTATTTCCGCAGTCGATACCAAGTGAAAGTACAAACAGAATGAACACGAAAATGCGATGAAATTTGACAGATGACGATTATTCTTCGCGTTAGCGCGATCTGCATGAATATGATCGGTACCATATTTCCGTAATTACATGAAATCTGTAATTTCGCCGTTTTCATTAATATTCCTGACGGATAAGCGTCGGCCAAATGGTACTCTAATGAAGGAGCCAACATTGATCCAAGTCGTATCGAGATGCTCCCTGGATTTCGAATTCACCCTTCCTCATGTCGCCTACCGCGTGACGATTGTACGTATGGAGTATTACCGCGGCTTATCCTGAAATTAGCCTGCTGGGTATCATTCCCGGGCGACGTTATACCTACCTACCTATCTGCGGGTGGAGTTGCGCTGCGCGAGTAAGGCAAGGGTTCGTTCAAACAACCCTGTAGGGAACAACCGCTTGTTGCAACCGGGCACGCAATCGTAATGTACAACATTTCCCGGGCTCCATAATTTAAAGGGCACTCTGGCCTCGACGGCGACGTATACTACACATAGCCGTGAGTTACGACCGCCGTATACTTTTAATCAGATCGGGCTTGGGGGCGCATATACATATTAACAATGAATTTTCTCGGTGATCATTGTACGCGCGGCTAGGATTTACAACTTCAGATATTATTGCACCCGAAACAGATATTTGCTTGCAAATGGTGTATCGCGCAAGTAAAATAACAATAGACTTATCCATGTAAACATGTATGTATATGTATGTGCTCGCAATTTCTCTTATATATATGTAAGTTGTATTTTAGTTATATAACATGAGTTATATTTCCAGCTATATATTTTCCATATACAAGATTACGTAATCAAGTATGGAGAGCTTAACGTATTCTTGTATTACGAGAGAGCAAGAACAGATTTTTCACCCTAAATCTTATAAATATATAAATATATATTGACTTAAAAATATATATTGACAAATGTATATCTATATTTTCTATAGAGAGCTCTATATGTATATGTATATGTATAACACATCACTCAATAAGTCTCCGGTCTAACTAAGAAAAACAAATTTTTTTTTAGAAATCACGTGGGTCTGTCAACAATGTTGCTATACCAATGTGTCAGACCGGGGACTTATTGAGTGATGTGTTACATGTATACGGTATAGATACAAAATATATAGATAAATGCAACTTTTCCAATCGGATATAAAACCGTAAAATCCATTAAATTTATAACATTTTTGAGAGAATTACAGAGAAATACAGAGTACATTCAGTCCTACATGGGATATATCGATGATGGTTTTTCAGCAATCAGCGCTTTCCGCTTCAATATTCTCTCTAATGCTCTAATGCTCCGAAAAGATAACATGCGAGATTTAATAAAGTCTCGAATTATTTCGCGCTTGCCTTATTCTTTATCTCTATTATCGATTAAAGATTGAATGGTGGGGGACCTTATATATCCTCCCATTCGCGGATGAGCTTCTACTTTATTTAGAGGGCAATACGCTCGATGATTCGAAAGAGGTAACGACGGCTCGGTCGACGCTGCGTTAACTGCGAGGCAGCTTCGTCACCCCCGTCGCTCGCTTTCCGTCCCCCGATGCGAAAAGCATCGACGAGGGTGAGCGAGGGTTCCATGCGAGAGTGGCGTAGAGAGAAACATGCGGCGAGACGCAAGAAGAGAGAGAGAGAGAGAGAGAAGAGAAAGCGTTGAAAATAACGATATTCTTGCGGAGCGAAGTCGTGGCTTGAAACTCGTCGGCGAAACGATCGACGACGCGTCGCAAAATTCTCGTTTATCGGTGACGCCCCTTATCCGCGAAGGAGTGACGGCGAACGTTCGAGCGACAATTCGCTGCTCGTTGCATATTAATATATCTATCCCGGATGGGCGCTATTTATATGTATAATCGTAACGCGCTTCCGTATTGAGGTAGATAGAAAATGCGCAGACATAAAGAAATTTTTTTCTTTTACTTATACAAGAAATTCGAGTTTATTAATTTATTTGATTTTTTTTTTCTATAATTAGAATTATTCGCAAGATTGGATGGGGGACAGCTTATGTACTCTCGAATATACTATACTCATCATAATTTGTTAAGACGTTTTAGGACATAGAGAGAATTTGTATTGCTATTTTCGTGACATTTTCTCGTCATAAACTCGCGTGATTAGAGTGGCGATTTTTTGCTGCTCCTTAATAGCGTTTTCGCGCGAAGCAAGGTTGCTCTGAGAGCAATTAAATCCAATTTTTCATGAACGTATGCTCGACTGGAAATGGATTTTGAGTCTGATTAATATAAATCATACATTATTAATATAAATAATATAAAGTATATATTATTTAACGCTATTTTGACTTTAAATCACTAGATATTTTACTCTGCTTAATCAATCAAACGCTTACTCCAAGTATTTCATTGATTAATCTAATAATAATTCAAATACTTCTAGTAATCCAAGACGGAGTTTATGACGTCATCAATCGCTCAGAACGATCAAATTTGCTTCACTCGAAAAACACTATAAGAAATATGGGATTGAAACGACGAAATGGCCGAATTGATTGTATCTTGATTTTATGATAAATTCACGATTCACTGCGATACGTACGGTCTGCCGGATAATTTGCGGTAAATTTCCGAATGAATCGTAATTAAGATGTTAAACAAATGCCGAGAGCGGTGCCGATGGATTATTAATCAGCCTGCTATTCATTCGCACGATCGCGTTCTCTATGAATCCAAAATGAGATCGCGTTGCCTTCCTTCCCCCGCGATCATCATCCGCTCGCTGTACCATAATCCTACTCTGTGCCGGATGTGACAAGTGCAAAAGATAACGTCACTGATTAACAAAAAGGAAAAATTGGCTCGTACGAAAAGCTTGGAAGCTTTTTCTCTCGCGATTTAACCGCTTTATCTCCTCTCATCTTCGACGAGATTTCCTTCACGGCTCTAGTCCGTCATACAATCAGACGCATTTCAACGTGAACGACCCGTTGCCTTGGAACTGAAACGCACCATCGATCCTCCCGCGTCTCACCAGAGAAACCTTTCAGGTTTATTGCAGCGTAAATAGGACCTACGAAAGGATCATTTAGCCGGAGCACACCGCCAAAAGGAGCGACGTATATTCACTCTCGCTCTTGCATTCGCGGTGCGTGTTGGCGCGATTTACTTACGACGGAACATTTGTCGAACGGAAATTCACTAGCTTGGCACATCGCGGGTAATTCAATGAGAGGGGAGGGAGAGAGAGAGAGAGAGAGAGAGACGATGGGTGAGTGTAATTAGTTTATTCGGAAACGCGGTACATGTATGTATGACGACGAGTGTCCGGCATGAATTTAAATTTCCCGATGTAAATGTGTCGTAACGATACAGATATTCGTTTGTCGATGCGATTTAATGGACATGCAGTGTAGATGCAATAATGATTAAAGTTATTTATATTCCTGACGAGGAGTCAGAGTCTAAATTGGGACGTGGCGAGGTGGAGTGACGAGGATTTACGGTTCGCTTGATTCTGCGGAGAGCGCGGATGACGAGTGACAAAGCTGATAAAAATGTAAACCCGAACCCCGAAACGATTTTAAAGTTTCGAAGATTATTATTTCGTTTTAATCCGCTATAATTGGACACAAACGCCAAACACGAAAGCCGCAAGGCAGACGCGTAAATTCGATTTAATTAAAATTGACATTATTTGAAAGAGAAGAGAACAGATTAAACCGTCATCCGATCTTTAAGAATCAATCTTTTCGGGAAGTTATTTAAGATCCGATTCTCTATAAGTTACATATTTTTATCGATGACGTCATGCAATTGGTGTATGAACATATGTTTTATGCCAATGTATTTACACTACGCAATCGTGTTACTACGGTACGAAACCCTGTTCATTCTACTTTCTTGTATTATCATCGAGGTGAGCGGCAACGATAAATAATCGAGAATATCCGTACGCCTCCCGTGTATGATACTCTTCATGTAAGTTATGTTCGTACATTTTTCTGGCGGATAAAAACTGAACAATATCTATGCTGCCGACAAGTCGCGCGTTCATTGTGTTACAGCGTTACGTTTTAACTGCTACACTAGAAATAGCAGGACAGAACAATATTTTTATATCCTAGATCGATCGTTCCTTTTATTTAAAAATATTTTTCTCTTATTCCTTTATTAAAATAAGAAAGTTCCATTAACGTACACATGTATAGACGTACAGAGATATAAAACTATATATAAAAGCAAAAATAAATAAATGTAAATATTTGAAAAAAAAAAAAAAATTAAATTAAATCGAGATGCATGAAGAGAAATAATTTACTTATAATTATCTATTACTCAAAAATTATTTTTCGAGGTAAAGTTTGAAAAGAGAGGCGGAACATACAAATACTCTAAACAAGAAACCGAGCGTCTCTTGGTTCAAATAGACACTCGAATAAAATACAAAGATACAGAACAGCCAGACCTGCAAATAGACAAACGGATAGAGAGGTCGGTCTGATAGAATATCGATAGCGGCATCTCTGGAAAAAGGACGATAGGAAATACATCGCGCACTACAAGACCGCCCGCCACGTAAGCAAGAGCGCGTTTATCCTGCAAATGCATACATCTAATACACAGGCAGAGAAAAGGGGAATGATGTGGGGCGTTAGCGGGAAGGGGGAACTGGCCTATCGAAGGAGGGGGGGGGGAGACCGGCTCGGGGTTGTTCGGAATCTATCGGTGGACCAGATTTTACTCGTACGTACGCACATTCACCCCCGCGGCGCCGTCGGGGATGCGTGTCGCTTTGTATGTGTGTGTGGGTATGTGTGTGTGTGTGCATGCGTCTCGTATGTATATCCGATGCTAAGACACTCTCGACATATGCGGGGGCGCAAGCGCGGTCTCGCACGCTTGTGTTCGCGCATTCGCGACGCGCGCGTTGTCGGCTCCGCGCCGTCGTCGTTTCGCGAGGAAATTGATTCTGCGCGAAACGCAACGGGGGGGTTCGAGCGGAGCCAGCCGTGCAACTACCAGAGAGAAGCCGGGCTCGGCGGATCGCGCATATACCCCTCTATCCGGGTACAATACGCGTAATCGCGGATCGCAAACGTAACAGTCGACGACTCCGAATCATCCGGCGTATTATATAACTAAATGTTGCCATCTTTATCATCGTTGTTCTTCTACTTTACGATTATTAGCTACGTCGTGCTGGCTGCTGTTGAAGAGCTGCACGGATAGAAAGAGAGAGAGAGAGAGAGAAAGAGAGAGAGAGAGAGAGAGAAAGAGAGAGAGAGAGAGAGAAAGAGAAGCCCGGAGAGGTGCCTCTCCGACGACATGCGAAGAGACGCGTTCGATGCGACGACGATAGACGACGAGCGAAGATCGCAGACAGCCCTAGTCAGACACGTCGACGAAGACGACCGACGAGAGCATCCATGGAACTGAAAATCCTGCTGTGGATTCACATCGTGGGTAAGTCACAGCCTTCTCTCGACTTCCGTCATGACATCATCCCTGCATCCCTTATATACACTCACACACGCGTCGTTTTCTCGGCACGCGTGCAACACGCAGAGTGTCCCTTATTGCGTCCGGTAATGTTGCGGTTCCGTCGTTGACGTCGTAGACGGACAGGCAACGCACCGAGGCTCTCTCCGGAGTCATAAAAATCGCGTGTCTCCTCGCTCTCGCTGGCTGCTTTACATGTTCATCGCCCCGATAGGCGGTATATCCGGTATAGATCCGTCCTTGCAACCGTTGCTCGTCGGCCAAAGCAGATTGCTGGCACCCCCGATGGCTATCGATGAATAGATTGCACGTACAAAACCCTTTCTTTCCTATCGCGATGGACCATTTTCGCGTGATCAACGACGCCTTAAGTTTTCGAGTGGCTGTAAAATTTAGAAATATATTAAATTTAAGTCATATACAAATATTTCATTCAAAAATGAGAATGTTTGTATTTAACACATTTCTCTACGTAATAAATTTTCGATGCGCGTGGTATGAATTGAATTTATATGCACATATATGCACCCATATATTCGATTTTTAAATTAAATTATTAGTAAGTTAGTTAAGTTCGCATAATAAATTTATTATATTCAATTGAGATTACATGAAATCGTCGATTTTAGGCGTAATTAAATTATTATATTATTGTGTAAAGCGTTGTACGCTAAATTATAAAAAATTCCAGTCGAGAAAATGACGTTTCTATCATAATTTTGTTCCGTCGCGTCGTAAAACGCACACTCGAGCGTTCCGGGTCGCAGACACTTTTTTTACGATATGTCAAGAGAAACTTTTCCCATTACGGGTATTAGTATAAAGTGCATGATACGCGCGAGGATTGCAAAATCGTCGCAAGTATATATAGGTAACGCGATACGAACGATGTAGGGATGAATGTCGAGCGTTCGTCGGATTGTCAGGATTTTCCGGCTCGCGGAATGGATTTCACGTCTCTACGCGTGAAACGCGAAGGGCGTTGCTTCGCGGCCAGACATAGTATAAAAACTGTTAAAGGAGACACGCGTCTCTGATGGGATGATGGGAAAAGGGATCCTTCTCGCGCGCGAGCGTTGAAGTAGCGGGAGAGCCATCAGCGGCGGACTCGAAGGATGTGCCGACGACAATGACAGGTCGTTGGCCGTTCGCCGTAAAACGTGCGGGCGTTCCCTCGTAATGAGGCATTAACGAATTTAACGAATTCCCATCCCGACAGTATAATCGCATTAATGGCATTCCGGCGAATGCCGGATTTTACGACACGCAACGGAAAGCTCTCCGCGGATGAAATCGCGCTTCGATCTGCCGCTTCGACAAGCTCTTTTCTCTCTCTCTCTCTCTCTTTCTTTTCCTTATCCCGTTGATATCTTTCTTTCCTAACGTCAGCGCACAATCGAATATTCGATTCTCTTGAAACTTTGCGGGGTAATCCAATCTTCATTCGCGACTCTTCTTCGGTTGTAAATGGAAGCTGCATGTTCGCTGCCATGCGCTTGCTTTTTTTAAAAATGTATATGTATATTTTAAGATACTCTTTCCATAGGAATTATAGATCGACGGATCAATACATTGATGAATCAAAATTATAAAGAAATCATTATCGACAAGAACTGATAAACACATCCTGTGTGCATCGTTTATAACGAATTATAAACTGAAATCGAGAATTTAATATTAAAGATATGCAAAAATATAATTTTAATAAAAAAAATTTTTCTGGCGTGTAATAATGAATGATGCTTTTATTGTTTCTACAATATCGGCAATTTAATTCGCTGAAATTATAATGATTTCTAATGATAATAATCATTAATAAGTAAAGTGTAAAATTTTATTATTCTACGTATTTATATTACTGTTTATGTTCATGTCATGAAAACATATGTTTGACAACAAGAAACATCACTCTTGAAAACGAGCACCGTACAAGCTGATCATTGAACGGATGCAAAATTCTGATATTAAGCGAGATATCTCTCACACGAAGCATTAGCGTGATATTTTTCACCTGCGGAAATCTATTGTATGAAAAGCGAATTACTTATTTTTCTTCTCTTTCTTGAGAAAGCGATAGATTGCTTTGCCCGCTATCTGTACGCGCGTATCATTCATATAATGCAGATAACGACGTGGTGCTCGCAATTGTTCCGCTATTAACGTTATCTCGATTTATCGATGGTGAGAAAAAAAGATAGTGGAATTCCAGATACCGCTGCAATTCGCGGAATTCCAAATCAAAGTCTCACGAGGCGACATGTGCTCGCCGGCGTGATTTCGTTCGATCGTGCGAACCTTTGCCGGCACAAAAGATAAGCACCCTTTTGGAGCTCACGGGAGTGCGAAACGTCGAAGCGATACGGGCTTCAGTTTCTCTCTCTCTCTCTCTCTCTCTCTCTACAAACGCGATTTTCGTTGCGCCGCATCGCTCGGTAGCTAATTAAGCCGATCGCTCTACCGAACATCATATCCGTTTTGCGAATCCGTTCGCGCGATTGTCCGATCGGGCGAAATCGCATTCATTGCACGAGAGCAGTCCGTTAAACCGAGCGTATCGCCATTAGTGTAAGCGAATTAAGCCGAGCTCGTTCCCATATCTCGGTATAAAATATTTCGAATCAAGTCGCCGCCTCACCAGCAGACTGATGCTATTCGCTTCGCTGTCGGATGGACGAAAATGATTGGCGGTAGGCGATTGATGTTTGCAACATCATCTTTTTTTTTTGTTTTTTTTTTTTTTTCTTTCGTTTGCGAAAGAATACAACGCGTTCTATCCCCTCGACGAAAAAGATTCTCTCGGATGATTCGAGTGAGCTCGGCTCGTTAAACGTTCCAGCCTTAATCGTCGTCGCCCGAGCGAGTGCTACGTCGTCGTGCGTGCTTATCTGTTTCTTTCGCACGACGGCACGTACGTCGCTTTCAGTCTCGACGCGACGATAGCAGTCTCGAGTAGAACGAGTAGTCATCACGTTGAGTCTTCCGCTCTTTCTTCTTCGTCAGTCTTGTCGCAAATCTGCTTTTTTATTAATGACTAACGAGCGACTGTAGCGCGAGAGACTGTTCTCTGTGGTTTTGTAACTAAATACCCCCCCCCCCCCCTCCCGTAAGCTCTCGGTAAAGTGCCTCTAAACGGGAAAGGGGAACATTACGCCGGGATCGTCACACCCTTTAATGCGCTGGGGCAATATTTCCCTACAACTTCCCCGAAACTTTCATCCAATCCGCGGAACTGCGAGCCGGATTATATCGATCCCGAGGAAAAGAAATGTTTAGAGCTACTCTTTCTCCGGTGAGCGAAAAGTTCGCGTTGAAAATGTCGCGTTGAAATCGTTATTTGTTACGCGTACTGCACGTAAATCATTTGCACACGAGAAACTTTTTAATATCGCAGATTTCCTTTATATAAACAGAAGATCTCCAATTTAAGTTTAACTATATTGTCTCGTCACAAGAGGATGATATAAAAATCAGAGAGTGTGAGAAAATTTATTTATTTATTTATTACACATTAATTCAGATATTTTAAATTACTTAACGCTCGGAAGATTCGAAATTAATAAGCAATCATCCAATGGAATTCTCATTGACCGATGAACGGAATAATGTGCGCTGATCTATAGATTTATTACGTAATGCTTTGTGCAGAACGCGCGACATAAATAGCTCGAGAATGGAAGCGTATTGAAAGGGGTCTGAACAATCGTCTCGAATATATTGGCGCGCGAAAATTTCCCGGCATGAGCGAAATTCATATACGGAAACGCGTAAGTTCTGTTTCTCGCGTTCAGATCGATTCCATTTCACGTGAATGAGAAAATTTTGGTCGGCACCGCGATGCGAGAGAAAGGGGGGAACGGAGGGGGGGGGGCAAGGGAGGGGGCAACGTGCGGCAAGGATTCTATACGCGATCGATAGGGGATTCCAACGGTCGGCGTTGGGATACGCCGAATAATTTCGAATCCGCGGTTGAAAGAGAGAGAGAGAGAGAGAGAGAGAGAGAAGCGAGTTTCGCGCATCGTCATTATTATAAGAAACTATTTCTCGCGGGGTCGTATTATATTCGCGGCTGCTTTCATTACGGGGGACTTCCCGCGTAATGACGATGTCGCTCTGATAACCAGTCGCGTAGCTGCTTGCGAAGCCCAGTGGTTCCCAAGCTCTCGAGCGGCAAACAGATCATTTGATCTAATTAAAAGATGAGGCTTCCTTACGGCGCTCGCTCGCAGAATAGTCGAGGAAATATAATCTTTAATTAACGTAATGTATTCTTTCTATCGACCTCTCGTTTCGTCGAGCGTAGCGCACGAAGGCGATAAAGGCGACGATATGATATTTTCATTACCGTTATATGACTTTTAAGGAAAAGATAATTTATTACTCTCGCGTAACATCACACGTGCTATTAATCTAAAGATAGCGAACGGGATGATATTTTTAGCAAAGTGGAAACACGGATAGTAATGGCCCATGCGAAAATACCGCAAAGTGGACTATCTCTTGAACTTTATAAAATCGATAACTATGGAATATGGGTGAGAGATGTGCCAGGGCACATACCTTTATTCAACTATCTTCCGCGGGCATAAAAGCCCGTCGTCACTTTTCCTATTTGGGAAGCACTGCCCGCAAATGTAATCGATGAGGTATGCATATCGCGAGGCGATATTCAGCTGCCTCTCATGACATGACACGGCAGAAACTCACCTTCGGCTTTCATTTCCTCTTTTCCCCCGGGGGCATGAATCGGGATTCGGATCCATACGCGAATCCCTGGCGTGTCCCCTCTCTGCGTGTGCCCTAATAACTGCGCCGAGAGATCATCCGTCACGATAAGCGTATATCTAACGCGAGCTGCCGTATTCGTTTTAACGACGTATAATACGGTCCTTCCTTCCACCCCCTCGCCTGTCCCCCTCCCCCTCCCTCCCTCCCTCGCCCTTTCTCATTTAACGAAACTAATAAGATTAATTAACGGATCATTTTTTTTTTTCTTGCTTTCTCAGGAATCTGCTCGGGTCTGCGAGAAGTACGTATCCAGATACCGACGGCCGTGAAGAAGGGCGAGTCGGCGACGCTGAATTGTTGGTATGACACCGAGGGCGACCAGTTGTACGCCGTCAAGTGGTACAAGGGGGGTCGAGAGTTTTATCGCTACGCCCCGAACGAGAATCCGCCAGTCAAGACTTTTCCCATCGGAAACCTGACGGTGAAGGTGAGTTCCTTCCGGACCCGGCTCTCGCCTCTCTTCCTCTCCGCCATCCTCAACGAACCTCGTGACGAACGAGCTTACAACCTTCCGCTGTCCCGCGGGCCATAGCGAAATCCAGAGATCCTTTCGTGTCCCGGTGGGACCGCGCGGAGGGAAAAAAAAAAGCGGTGTCAAGAAGAGAGAGAAAGAGAGAGAGAAAGAGAGAGAGAGCAAAAGCGAGGATTTATTGCGGTCGAGAAGTTGCGAATGGAACACGATAACACCGAACGCGCCGGAACGTACAGTACCTGGTCGATGTATAGCGCGTTCTACATATCGGTCGATCGAAGTTTTTGAATTCGAGCTGTCTCCCTACGAGAGGGGTAACTGATGGCCCTCGCGTCCGATGTGTGTTGGCCGTTTCTGGTGTCGCGCTTTCTCTCCATTAAATTTCGCGCGTTTTCGTTTTTCTTTTTGACTTTTTAAGCGCGCAGGAGTTATCGTATCTTTTATTGCAATTTTATGCTCGATTGATAGAATCATAAATTTTGTAGAGAGGGGTTTTTTTTTTTTTTTTTTTAATAATACCTTTGTAACTCTTTTACATCTTTTTAAAATGTATTTTCGTACATTATTCTTATTTTTATTTCCAACTGCAAAAAAAGCAACGACATTTATTCGTTTTATTACTTAATCAAGAGATATATCTGTGGAGAAGGATTTTAATCCTAAATAAAGAATATTCTATTCTACTTTATATATTCTGTCCGCGGATGTTTTGTTTATATGCTTCAACCTAGTTGTTTAAAGCGTCGTTAAATATAATTTTATGCACACTACATGTATACGAGATGCGGTCTAGCAATGTAGAATTCCGCGTTTCAGACGTGACAGCTCGGATTACGACCTAATAATGTTTGTTTAACGAACGCCTACAGTGAGATACGATTCTGTCATATAATGGCGAACAGATCCGTTTTGCATTATTGCACTTGCATACGTGATTTTTAACGTCGACTCTCTATGCTTACGCGCCGCGTTTATATTTTTGCGATGTCAGATACTGAGAGCCGCGGGCTCTGTTTTTGCTCGAAACGCAATTCGAAAAGCCCGGACACCTTGCTACGATATTTATTACTTTTAACATCGTCGATAACGAATCGCGCGCAATTGGCACTCGGATTGGCAATTGGATAAAAAAGATAGGAAAAAAAAAAAAAAACAAGCGCGAGTGCATCGCGAATATTTAATGCGATGGATGGAAGCGCGGTCGGAGGCATGAGACGAGGTATCCTGTTTGGGAATAGAAGAGAGTTGATGTATCAAATAATTAGATTAGTCGTAGTTTGCGCGATTGGGAAAAGTATCGGTCATTAAGATAGTTGTCTCGCAAATCGCAATTAACAAGAAAAATTTGAAGATTTAATTATACGTTTTAATTATACGTTATAAATGCGATATCTACACATTTGTACAATTTACAAGCAATTAACTGTCCCGAAGGTGAGATGAAATAATAAACTGCTATCAAAAATTGTATTTTTTATACGTATCGTATGTGCAAAACGGAAATCTTTTATTTTGAATTTTAATAATTAAAAAGAATAACAAGAAAGTGATGAAAAGACAAAAATAGAAGGACACTTTAGAAATTCTATTGAATTAAAAAACGATTATCGACCGTTTGGTTTTAGAAACACAATAATAAAAAGACAATAGTAACATTTCGGTATCATTTCATCTTTGTTATTCACCGAAAGTTAAACAAACACAGATGATGTGTTTGCGAACGTTGCGAACATTGACTCCAAATATAAAATTTTGGATTGTATTGTCGCGAGACAACTACTTTAAGAATGTATGTGTCATGCCAAAACATTGACAAAAGCATTAAATTTTCGTAGACAGTTCTACTATTTCTTCTGAGTATCTGTGCAAAACTTCAACACAATTCTCTTAAAGTTTGGAAATTATTTAAGTTTAAAGTTACTATTGATTTTTATAGAAAACTGTATAGTGTAATATTTATTGACAAATTTGACAAATTTAAAAACGTTGCCAGCACGATAAAATTTTTTATATTATGTATTATATTAGAAAAACCCTAATAAATTTTTATGCAAAACTTGATTTAGATCCATTCACTCGTTTAGTTATTTACTAAAAATTATAAAAGAAAATATTATTTTTCTTTCTCTTTCTTTCTGCATTTTTTTTTTGTTTCTTGCAGTTGATTGCAGAGAGTATACGCAATTAAAAGTTTTCATCATAAATTAAGAAAAATACTAATTACACCTACTTTCTTTTAAGGAAACATTACAAATCATATTATTTGGTAATACTTTAATTTCTTTTATAATTCAGATTTATTTATCTGATTTTTCAAACAATATAACAGATTATTTAAACGTAAAAAATATATTTTTTTTTAAATTTTGACAGTTTTTTGTTACTATTTATTGTACAGCCAAAACATCTTTAATGGATTGAATCAATTTTTCCTATATAAACGACCATTATACGTATTTTTCTAACATATGTATCGCGAGAATCCCCATCATCCCTCGATAATCGCGACGAAGACAAAAATGCCTCGTGTCTGAAGAGATCGTAATGAATTACCATTGTTCCGCAGAAAGCGGAGAGCAACGCGACGCAAGTCGTGCTGACAAAGTTGGAATTGGAAGCGGCGGGCGCATATAGCTGCGAGGTATCAGCTGATGCACCTTCCTTCCACACGGCTATAGTTTCCGCGGCGATGAACGTCGTCGGTAAGTATCTCTCTTTAATTTTCTTATTCCCTACATTAATAACTCTCGACGTTAGAATCAACTGTATAAAAACATGTTAGAAAGAGAGAGAGAGAGAGAGAGAGAGAGAGAGAGAGAGAGAGAGAGAGAGAGAGAATTATACGACGGAACGATTTAATGCGCGTATTCGCTTTACGATACTTTGTCTCATAATATCGAGTCCTATAATAAAGAGAATAATAATAATAATAATAATAAGCGCGTTACTTAAATGGTACTTTCTCGATCGATAAAACTTTTACGATCAACGATAATTTATTGTACGATCGACGAGCCGGAACGTTCCGCGAAAAGTGGCATCTTTCAAAATTTACAAGAGAATTGTGTATCCAGCAATATATTCTAACAACGTAAATTGCATGTCGCAATTTTGCGAGATTCTGTCATTAAAATGTAGCGTCCGATAAATTTTGCGCCGGCAATGTTTTGCCGGGGCTTCTTCCCTTCGAAGAGTACACTGTAATCTATTCTGATATTACGTACGTGAAGCTTCTCTCCATCGGAGAGAATTAAATATCTTTTTTAATTACACTCACGTCCCTCGCGCGCGTCATAACCAGCCTCGCTCGCGAATGAAAAACAAGAAATATATATCCGTGAAAAGGCACGCACATCCGATGCGACACAAATCTTTCGAAAGGACGGGATCTGCTCGATATTCGCGCATTTCGCGTCAGAGCGGCGATATTTTTATCCGCCATCGTAAAGGCGCGACGAAGCTTGCAAATTTACGCCCTTCGTAAAAAGTAAAAAAAAAAATAATATTTTGCAAGCGGGAAACTGGCGTTGACAACGTGCAGATGCTCGTAACAACCGTGCGTGCGTTGCACACGCGGGTGTGTGCGTATGACGCGATGGCGAGACGGTCGGACACGCGATTTGCTTCGCGTCCGTCGCGTAAGAAAAGAGTTTCTCGCACGAGTATGCGAGGGGGAGGCGTTCGCTCCCTCGTATCGACCGACCGTCACCGTCGCCGAAACTTTCGGGCTGCGTCGGGCTTTGGAGAACGTCGACGGGTCCGGTCAAGCCCGGTCAAAGCGACGACGAGAGTCGACTGCACGCAAGCTCTTGCGATGCCTGGACGCGTTGGTATGTACAAGGTGTCCGAGAGCGTTAGCGAGTCACCTTTACATATGCATTTTTTTTATTCAAATCCAAATCCTTATCAGAAACATCGCGAGAGACCAATGGCTATTAATTTATCGCGCGATCAAAAAAGGGAGTACTTCAAACATTCTTATCATCAAATTTCGAGTAAACTTCATTTGAGATTTATAATCGAAAATATATTCATTAGAAGAATATTCAATATAAAAAAATCTAAAACTTGTGCGAAAAAAAAAAAAAAAAGGAAGAAAGTAAGACTTTTGTTCCGATGTCTTCGCGCAGAGTAAACATATAACATAAAAATATGACGGTTCACTGAAATTTCAAGTGGCTAGATTCGGGACACCCGGTATTATATCTACGGAATATATTCTTGCCTTCGCAGAATTGCCCTCTCAGATGCCGTCGATACAAGGGCTAAAGAGGAAATACCGTGTCGACGATATGCTGCGTTTGAACTGCACATCCGGTCGGAGCAAGCCAGCCGCGAATCTCACTTGGTATATCAACGATCGACAGGTATGCTCCAACTGCTAATGATGGTAATGCGCGTGTGGTTAGACGAGAGGAGAGACGGTCGGAAAGGAATGGGGACGTCGGAGGAGAGAGGGGGGTGGGAGAGGGAGGGGGGAGCAGATACCTCTATTTAGTTTACCTTGGCTTTGATCCATTATCCCTGATCAAACGTCGGAGACAAGGGAGCTTATGGGATACCTTCCTCTTCGGGATGTTCCAAAGTTAGGAAGGGCAACGTTCGCGGTTGAATGGAAAATCATTCGACATACTGATCTTCTCATGATTGACGTGCACAATACTTCCATAAATATCCTTCGGAGTAATTAAGGTACCGATTGAGGATTTGAGGATTTGAAATGTTCCAGAAGACTTTTCAATTTTTAAATAGCCAATATCTCAAAATATCTTAAGCTTTAAATGTTTTACAGATAATATTCTAGAAACTGTGTGCTGTTAAATTGAAAAGTTTCTAGAAGCTTTTGAGAAGTTTTATAGCGTTTAAAGTATTTTTTTTTTTTTTTTTTTTTTTTTATAAAACATTATTTTCACAAAATAGCTTTCATAATTGCTTTACATTAACGCACGCGTATGTAAATTATCTCGCGTGCTAGATACGAATACGCGGGAAAATGAATCGCCACCGACAATTTATATAACAGCAGCATTTTTTTTTTTTTTTTTTAAACATATGAAATAACGTAAATAATGATTTTTCATACTGCACACAATATCAGTTAAATATATACATGCAATTTATCTTCTAGCAGTGTATTCGTTCTTTTATATTGTGTCAACATACCCATTAAATCAATTTATAAAACTTGATTACAATACGTTTCAAAATTGAAATTTTTTGAAACAATTTACTTTTTTTATCAAAGCATATGGCCCTACGCGTGATCAAAAGAATTAATAAGCTTTCGTTATCATTTATTTTTTATTTTTTTTTTTTTACACATATTATACATATCTTTATAGCAATACACTCGCTGTGCCAGCAGGCTCAGAAAAATTTTAGATGATCCCAATTTTAGTTGATTGATTTTTGTCATTTTATATTTTTTCCTCCTCAGCCTCTCAAGTCGCACGTTCGTACGTACAGTCCCCTCGACACGAACGAATCGCAATGGCAAGTCTCGCAGATCGGGCTCCAGTTCCTGGTTACGTCCGAGCACTTCATGAGCGGCAAATTGAAAATACGTTGCAGCGCGTCGATATACGACATTTATTGGCAGAGCACGGAGGTCAGCGCCGAGGAGGATCGGCCACGGGTGATACATTACGAACCGGCCGCGACTATCGTCGGCATCAACTACTTGCAACCACCGCCGAATTTTCAAACCGGCCAGAAGAAACCCGACGGGCAGGTTGGAGTGAAAGGTAAAAGCCTTCCTCGCATATTGCGTTGCACGGGCGCAGTTTTATTATTCAAACAAAGTTCGATAAATACGTTCTCGTGTTTATTTATCAAAATTCGAGACACCTCGGGAATTTAAACGCTTTATTTTTCCAAGCTCGAACAACATCCTAGGAGCTCTTTGAGCGGGCATGTTTGCGTTACGTAAAACAGCCGTGCATACAATCGAGGCCACAGATTTCTATGCATATAGTAAACTAGATTACTAACACAACTATGTTTCATATAAAAACATGTGAAGCAAGAGCAGTCATTTACAATTGCGCAGAATATCGATATTATTTGTGTCATTCAAATGTCATTCATTCATTTTTTAAACATATATGTTCAAAATATTTTTAAAAATAATAATAAAATAAATATATTAAGTGTATATATAGTGCACTCATAAAAAGAAAAATGCCAATAATTTGTAGCATACTTGATGACTGTTCAAATAGATATTTTAAGGAAAAAAATATCAATTTTTTTCAGTAAGTAGGAGAAAGTAGGATAAACCCGGGTAGTTTTCTGGATTTTTTATCCTACAAAAATTTCAGAGAGACAAAAAATTTTGCTGATCGTTAATAGTCTTTAGTGGATTCTTAAACTATGAAACAATGAGGCTAGTTGCTGAAAAAAAAATTTGGTTATCAAGAATAACAAGATTTTTTAGAGAAGGCCGAAATACCCGGTACTCATTTGAAAACGTGTAAAATATCGTGCATTACAAAATTTAAATTTATTTTAATTAAAAGTGATGTATTCTATTAACAAGAATCACAAGTAAAAATATTTTCTTGCTCTATATTGTTGTAGAAATTTCTTATCTAATGTTTTAACTTTAGAGATCTCGAAAAGTTTTTTTTTTTTTTTTTTTTAGTGGTTTCTTTTTCCGAGTTATCGTTTTCTACTGCTTTTTTGTAGGAATACAAAGTCAAAATAACAATTTTTTTCTTTTTTCATTATATGAGGTATGTAGATCCCAACACAATGAAATTAAACACGACGACTGTATATTCCAAAGTCCGTACAAAGTGACGATCAAAACTAGTGCGATATTAATCTCTAATATGTATGCAGAATGCAATGCTGCATTTACCAAAGTAAATACTCTGTGTGGAAAAAGTCCGTAACGGCTCGATTGTTGTCCCGATATCGATCTTTTTTGACCCGGAAATTTTGAACTTCTCTCTAAAAAAAAAAGTCTTGTGCACGTAGGCACAGTTCATCTCAAAATAATGATGGCATCAATCTATAATTAATAACACGCGTTAGACAAAGACAGTAGCATTTATCACGAAAAAAACAGAAGTATCCGGTTGACCTGCCTAACCTGGTTTTACCCTGCTTTCTCCTATAAAAGGATCCTTATAATCTGTTATTCTTTTTTAAAAACTTTAATTATTTTTATGTTTTGATAAATATGCATCAGATATTTATAAATCAAAACTTTCATATAAAATATTGCAGCTTTCTTTTCAAAGATAAAAATTGATTGGTAATCTGATTGAATGTGATAAAAGACAAAATTGAATTCCCAATAAATATGCTACAATCTGTAATTAATACTTTACTCCAAATAATTATTTTCAAGGTCCAAAAACTCAGAACGCATATTTAAAACCAACAGTAAATAAATATGTATATATATTCTGTCCAATTATAAGCTGCCCTGCCTTCACTTGTCACATCGCTAGCAGTCTAGGTCTTATAGTATATTAAAAGTCTGTGATGGAGACATTCTGAAAGCCACATGATCTTCGCCTCGCGCTTTGAATTCTTCCACGAATCGAGCAAAAAAAAAAAATAAATAAAAAAAAAATAAAAAAAAAATGAAAAGCAGCAAGATAGTAGATATCGTTATCACAGATCGTCTTGTTCGATAATCTTTTGCAGTACTGGGATCCTCCACGATGAACCTGCGGCCGTCAATAAAGCTCGTTTTGGAATTGTTTGCGCTTCTTCTAATCGTCATTCGTTAAAGGCGCGAAGTGCATCGTTCGAGAAACGCGCTTTGGAACACTTTGCGTATGTCGACGTGCTTGTGAGATGAGAAGGGCTCGAGAGGCGCTTTGTGCGATGATGACGTTTCCTCTATGGGATCGCCTCGGATCGCCACGACAGCAGCAATATACAACCGGAGCGAACACCGGAGAGCTCCTTCGGGCCACGTCAAGGCGGTGAAATCTGAAAGGCTTGTCCGTACGACGGAGGAATGGAAGTGACGGGGCGCGGCTGGAAGTTCGATCTACTTCGCAAGGATAGAAGAGACCGAGGGAAAAAAGAATCGACGACGATACGAGGGCAAATCCCTGCGAGATCATTTATTCGACGTTCACTTATCCGACGATCAACGAATGTTGCAGAAAGCACTATAGCGACAACTGGATATACAGCTGAATATACTCACAATATATATATATATTAAATTATTGTTATTATCGACAATTGT
>JBCEZV010000028.1:5181793-5199660 GCA_039654365.1 Cataglyphis livida | reverse complement strand
TATATATATATATCTACAAATATAAATGTTTATAAATGTTTAAAATTATTCATGACATCTCTCATCGCAAATTTTAATCCGAATTGTACGAAGATGAAAATAGGCTTTTATTTTACCAATTCGCCATTTATCGAGCGTGTTTATAGAGACGCGGTGGAAAGCTTGTCCGACGCGCGTGTTCATTATCAGGGACGCGACACGCGTGCGGGGCGCATCCCCCAAAAGAGCGTATTTCGTGCGAGCTCTAATTGAATGGTTTAATTCGTCACGGTGTGGGCGTGTTTCGCCAGGACTTTCCCGACTTTGTACAGCTGAAGCGAGCGGAGTCGCGACGCGCCCTCTTAATTTAATGCGGACTTAAATTTTTCAGGAGCCCCTATCTGTGGCGAATTATCTCGCGACCGACGAGAGTCTGTGTGCGAGAATCACCGTTCCTCTCCCCTTCCCCCCTCCCCCTCCCCCGCCCCTCCTGCATATATCAGCACCGGACGCCATGCACCGCGTGCGACTGGCTTAACGTCGTTTTCGGGGTGCTCGTGCAGAGCCGTTACGCGTGCGTGCTCAAGTACGACCTCTCGTATATCTGGCGAACACACCATCCGAGGTCATCCGAGTTCGCCTAAACTAAACCGTCGCATTTAGCAATAAACGCAGTTGTGCGATTCTAATAGCATTTTCGTTTCCTAATCGGAACGAATTATTCGCGATCAATTGTCTTTATTACTGACAATACCATATATTAATGTAAAACGTTTTTCTACGTAGAAATATTCTTGGCAACTTATAATAATACTTTCATAATAATTTTATAACGTTCTATGCTTTATTTTCGTACAAGACAAGTTTTCCATATTTGATAGAAATATAAATGCATGTATATATATCAGGTGTCCGTCCATAAATGTCCGAGCAAATATCTTATTAATTGAAGTTACAGGAAAGTTTAATAAGAGAAATTAGCAGTCCTTACAGTTCACAATAAAGCGCAAGTAAAAATCTTTTTTTTCTCCTAATCTTTCAAAACGTTTCAAAACACTATAATAAAGTATTTTTTAATTAAGTATTTTTCAAACTATTGTACATCTTAATCTGACATATTTTAATATAAAATATAAAATATTTCGTAATTAATATTTCGTAAAATATTTTCGATAATCTTATCATAATATTTTTATGTACAGAATAATGAGCCACTCAATTGGTGTAGAAAAATTATCGCTTTTAAGAAAAAGTATGTAATTATTTACAATGTATTTTTTTTTTTCGGACATTTATAGACGGACATCCTGTATATATTAAGGATTAATATCAAAAGTACTATTCGGAATATAAATGTGTGATATGAGAATATGGAAGCCAAGCGTGTGGATGTCCATCTCCATCTCCACGGGGACACAAGTTGCGCTCATTCGGAGTTTGTCAAGAAAAATTTTCGTCGACTCGAAAAATTTAACTCAACGTTTCGAAACTAAATATTTAGGTGATTGCGCGTGCAAAGAGCTCTTAAAGAAATGTCTTTTATGATGAATTATAAAATGCCTAGATAGAGAGTTGGCTTCCTTCACGAAAATTACAGTATCGTATCTTGAAATTGCACTCGCATCAGTTTCTTATGCAAGCTTATTCATTATCTTATCGTCACGTTACTCATTAAGATATCAAAAAATTGATTATTTCTTAGGATTCCTTAGGATTCGTATCTGTAATTGGAATTAAGAGAAAAATCGCTAAGTACTTCAATCTTTCATGTTATCATGTTTTAGAAAATTTTTCATATATGATATTTTTTTGCTTTTATTATAAAAATAAATTAAAATTAAAAATATAACATTTAATTTAAAATTTATTACGTTTCACAGGAGAATATTTTCTAGATAAATAAAAAAAGAAATACAATAAAAGATATCGTTAAATGAAATATATGTAGATATAAATTTATCAATAAAGGGACAAGAGAGGGAGAGATTACAAAATACAAAGGTTCATTATTGATGAAGCTCCAACAACGGAAAGTATGATACTATCTAATGATTTTTGAAGGCTGATAACAGGTTGTTTACGCAGCAAATGTCCTTTATAATTGCAGTCGATTGCAGAACCGGCGATAAATGACGCGGTCCGATGACAGAAGATAATGTCATTAATCGAACATAGTTATCCTTGTTGCGCCCGGCGCGCGATCGCGCCGCCGTTGCAAAGCAGCTGGGCTAAAGCAAACGGGCACAATTTGCGTTTACCCTCTCTGACGTCGTGCAATTACCGGTATCATTACTAATATGCATACCGATACGAGCGTCTGACGCGGTGCGGCGTAACCGCACGAATCGAAGCGCGGAATTTCTCCACGCGCAGCTATTATTCAACGTACATACACGTTACGAGTTTATCCGTAAAACGCATGTCGCCCAGACATGTCGCGTGCGCGCCGGGCTCGTCCGCGTCGCATAAAAAATTCACGGTGCAACGACCGCTATTTTTCAACCGGCCGCAGCGACGATATTGTCCGACGGAATAAGCGAACGCGAAACGCAGGAGCGTCGAGACCGCCGTAAGGTAACGTAGCGCCCGACGAGCTAGAGGGTGCGAAATCGTGTAAAAATTACGTGAGATGGGGATCGATTATGTCACGCGCTCCCGCGAATGCGGTATATCTTCCTCCGGCACTATCATTATATCGATCGCTATCGATCGCGGTTTATTATCAGCGCGAGTCTCCGCCAATACGAGAGAGGATTCCGCGCAAAGAAACTTTCCTACGGGAAAATTCCTTTATCATGAGACCTCATCCGCTCTTTCGGTCGCCCTCAAGGTAATCAGTTTTTCAATAGTTCACTCCCAGTGGGATTATACCAGCACAGTCTAATTACGCCGTCTTTTCAAAGAGCGTCCCTGAAATATTCACAAGGCGCTCGAGTCTTTTTTTGCGCGGACAATTCCGCGTTCAAAGGCGGTTCTCTGGTCGGGGAGCGCAGGACGATACAGAGCATTCGTTTCTTACGAGGCGAGAGAGTGCCGAGCGACTTACAATCGTTATGTTTTATTAGCGCGCAAAGAGCTCGCCGGTGCGCTTTGCTCAAATGCACTCGACACGGCCTCGTTTAACCAATATTAAACGAAAGGGAAACGCGGCAGGAGGCTTCAAGCTGCTACCTGAATTTCCGTAGAGCCTTGATTAATTATACGTGCGCGTACAATGATATTATACAATAACAAAACAAATATTTAGCAGGGAAAAACAAGTAGATGTTATACCGTTGCTTTTTATTATTCACCTATTTCAATTACGCGCATAGTAAATGTTTGCGTGTCCTATGTGTACGAATATACATACATGTGCGGAGAGTATACGCATGCAAATCTCTCTCAAAACGCTGCTTGGCACGCACGACATGTTTAATGCGCGACATTACAACGTACTGTCCCCCCCATGCTAGGGTGATATAAAAATATAATGATAAGAGTTCAACGGCGGAGTTCAGTTTACTCTTCGGAATTGATTTTTTCCCTTCGACGGCGCAATCGGTGATTTGTTGCAATTTTTTTTCACGCTTTTAGAGAGATTGAGAATATTTTAATTATGAGATAAAATTTTGAATCAAACCCCGTTTAAAATCAGCCAAAAGTTTTATTATCTATTTACACTCTCGCAAAGGCCGAGAATCCTTAACTTCTCGATGGTAAATAGTAGGTAATTACGAGTTCTTGCCCGATGATTTTTGCCCGGCAGAAGTCGACTTCAATTTCTTCGAAGGCAGATTAAAATCTCACATAAAAAGAAATGATAATTACTTCGGAAACGTTGCGCAAGATCTTATTAATTCGCTTTAAATCGCTGGAGAACGTAACTTAGCGGAACTCTTGTCGGTTATCTTGTCAAAGATGTCGAAAAGGGAAAGAGAGGAATTTTTATGGAAATTGTTATGCGTGTAATTTGCTTGCAACAACATAAAATTATAGGGCAAACAATCAATTAACTGCGCGCGTAGCATAAGCTGTTTACATCGACCAGGCCAGAAATTGATAAGGTATCGTGCGATGCCCGAAACTGCCCTCGACAAGTTGATTAACGAAGTTATCGCGATGATTAGTGTAACGTACTCGTTAGCCGTGAGGACGTTGTTGAAACCGAAACTCGACTCGACCGTTGCGGATAATTCGTATAATTCAACTCGAAAGAGATACACCGTGAGATCCAGAAGAGACGACTCAGCCAATGAGCAGAGACGGATAAAGAGCGAGGTGCAGCTGAGAGAGATAGAAGGCAGAAAGGTCAAGACAGGCAGGAGAAAGAGATAGATAGAGAAAGGTAAAGAGAGAAGGAATGTGCGCGTGACGGATGGACGACACGACAAAGAGAGCGACTCAAAGAGAGACCAGGAGGGGAGGAAGAAGAGTATGGGAGCAGAATATGCGTAAAGTGGGAGGAAAGCGTGTAGTGTGCGAGAAAGGGAGAGAGAGAGAGAGAAAGAGAGAGAGAGAGAGAGAGAGAGAGAGAGAGAGAGAGAGAGAGAGAGAGAGAGAGAGCGAGCGAGGTAAACGAAGAATGAAGCATGACTGCACGACTGAGTATCGTTAACCAGTCGGCCACACAAGAGAGTCCGTTCTCCAGACCCTGCTGGTAATCACATCGAGTCGGCAACAGTTAGTGTTGTGCTCGAGTGCGCGCGGACTCGTCGCGAGTCCTGTGCCCGCAGCAAAAACCAAGTCGGACGCGTCACTTTGGAATTCCGATGGCTCCTACAAACGTTCCTTTACTCTCGTAGTATCGAGCCACGTGCCATCTCGCCGAAACGTCGTTGTCCGGCGAGGAGACTCCTCGACTCGTCGATAGTCCGCTGAAGCGCATCGACGAACGGAATCCAGAAGACCGATCTGAGAAGGTATGTTTACAACCCGGGAGAATGATGAATTCGCGTAAAGATCTAACTGGTTCGATACATCGATTCGCATAGTGATCGATGATGAAGTGCGATGATTTCGAGTCGCAACCTCGAGTTGCAGAGCGTCGAGACCTTGGTGCAAAACGCGAACCGATTCGCTTCAGGAGGCACGATAATGGCGTTTTTACCTGCCCTTCCTTTTCGCTGGAATGCTAACGGTTTTACTGATCGTCGTCATGCTTGTAATCTAATTGAGATCAGGTGATTAGGATGATTCAAAGAAAGAGAGAGAGAGAGAGAGAGAGAGAGAGAGAGGAGACGCGATGAGTTTCGTCGCTTTTCCCCAAGCGTTGGGCCACGATAAGATGACATTTCTCAATTGATAGCGAAGCAGGAAACGAACGCCCTGGTCGGATGATGTCGGAATTGTTGCCGTTTCTACGCTCCAAGTCTCCGCATGGTTTTTTTTCCTCGTCCGTTCCAAGCTGCGCCTACAGATGTGTCACGATCGTTACGCAGATTGTGACAGTTTACGGTTCGGAGAGATTGCATAACGATAGAGATCTTCTTTCTACATTGCGAGTATATACATGGTTTGGTGTCTCTTTTTTACATTCTTCGTACAATCATCACTTTTAAGAATACGCGAGTGACAATGTTTCTCTCGTTATTCATTCATCGTTATACGTATTAATAAATGGATGTTAATTTCCACACGTCCATTATTATTATTCAATTGACGTTAGTGAGACATATGGCTCCAAGAAAGCTTTGTCTAGCCATTTCATCATAATATATGAAAATGTGACCTGAATTGTCAATATTTATTGACAACGCGCGGAATATTTTGCCTTGATCACAAAGTTGTCTCTTCATTACTCTCGATATTAACGATTCTTTAATATTTGTCAACATTGACAATTTATCGGACGATTAGAGGAATAAATATCGACCTCATTCCCCGGTCCATTAGACGAGTAAACATACTTTTTTTTACATCTTCAGAAAAAAAATCGAATGTTTCCATATCCGTAAGTGCGCGATTATGGTCGCAGGTGCGTGCAAGTTTCTTGGATACATGCGGGTGATGTACGATGAATGAGGTGATATGGCTTACGATGACAAATGTGTCGCGACGCATCTAATTAAGAAAAAAAAAAACGGACAGCGTGATGGTAATGTGCTTTGATAATAGCGTTTCCTGTGCTTCACGTTAATATTAAAGTGCTACTTGGTACTGATTATATCAGTTATCTTAGCACGATTCTCCGAAGAATCATTATTAAAGCTCAAATTAAATGAATCAAATTAATCATTATTTCAATAATTATAACGCGACAGATAATTGTGTCACAAATGCAATAACACTGTGTGATATCCTCAAACGTGCTTCACACAAACGGCACAATCCAGCGGACTTTGAATTTGTTGGCTAATAATTGCTTGCAAAATCGTTTAATTTTACGCCGATTAATTATGTATGCATATTAATATAGATTAATGTTATGTTGTAACATGCAAATTTCTAACTTGTAGAGCACATGATTTGTTACCTCTTCTGCATTTTAATTGAAGTCCATCGCACTCAATGGACATGGACAACGCATTGAAAGGCTAAAGAAATCCTCGCGAAGGTCATGCGAGAAAAATGAATCATGCGAGAAAACAAGGAGCCTTCATCGGAGCAGTTTTACTTAAATTTTTTTTTTTTTTTTTTTAATTTTGTCCTTCATATTATTTTGCAGAATCTCTTTGTTTTATCTCATTCGATCTAATACTTTGTTATCGCAAAATTCACATTATTAATTTATGAATGATTAAAATAATTCTCATTAATGTAAGACGGATAAATGATGCGAAATGATGCTGTTAAATAAAATGTGAAATATAATTCGTCGCATATTTCATATAAGACATCGATGTCATGCCTTTACGAGATCTTTTGTGAGACGAAATTGCAATTTCTTTTTATATCTCGACGGATACGTATAGTACATACATATACATATATACATATCAAATTGGGCAAATAACTGCTCTATCTTCAGGCAGCTGTATTGATAGTACATCGATCGTAACCAGAGGTTACGTGAGTTCTCATGCACGAAGACAAAAATGTATATGCATGTTCTCCGTTTAGTAGAGATATCCGTTGTACGCAAAATCTAGAATCCGCGTGTAATTTCAAGAATGGATTAAATGAGAAGATCAGTGTAAAAGTTTTGGCGACGAAGAGCTATCTAAACACGAAAGAGATCCATTGTGAGAAGTTTCATGAATAATTGAAGAGCAACGAATGTAAAATTATTATAATGCGTGAATGACGCCGCGAGAAATCTTCATCAAGGTACGACCTACATCCGCGCGAGTGGCTAATAATCCTTATGTATTACTATTGTTTCCGTCGAGGTTAAATTTGAGGTAGAGTATGTGTATCTTTCACAAGTCTTTAATAAAATGATATTTTTTAGAATATTAAATGGAAAAAAATAAGAGAAAATAAAAGAGAAGCTTAAAATAATTCAGTATCTATAACAAAGTAAATTATTATTTAATATTTAAATAAATTTGAATATTAAATTTAATATTTCAAATATAAACTTATTTAATATTCAAATAAATTTGTATTTACTTATTTACAATTCGTATTTATTTAATATTGAAAAAAATTTGTACTTAATAAATATGAAAGTAAAATAACTCACGAAGAATAGGAGATTGGAATTTTTTACTTTCTTCTTTTTATCTTCACATTGATAAATATATCCGAATTAATTATCGTATCTTTATCTTTTATTATCGATCTCATTAATCGAGTTCAGATAAATCCGCAAAATTTTCGTCATTGTTAGATAAAATTACATCTCTATGTGGATAAAGGTAGATCGATATAATCTGTTATTCAGTAATTTGCTCCATTTCGGAGAGTTATACGCATAACTGTAGAGCGATTTAACTTTTAAGCCTAATATATCGTTGGTAGGCAATGAGCTTCTTGCGTCGGAGTTCCGGGAGTAATAATTTCGCACCTACACGAGAATTTTGCACATGGTCGTTATTATTTCATTGTGAAATAGTTTTGTTATAAAATCTCTGAGAAAAATTGCCAAAGATAAGTACGAGAACCGAAAGTATAATTTTTTTAATTACCAAATTCATCGTGTCTATAAATCATTATAAGAAATAACCGACGCAAAAGCTGGATGATTGACGTACGTATCATCTGCCTTTGCATCTATTCAAGCTAATGATTTCCACGTTAGATAATAACGCGAATTCACACTATTCATCACAAATTGCGTAATCGGAAACAAGATTAACGGCAGATAATTTTCGACGATTAAATAATTATAATGGAACGTCTCATCGTTACGAAACATATGTATTCATTTACGGTGATATATTAAACTTTGGAAATCATGTGTCTAAATTATAAACCTCAGGGTATCTGGAACCTAAAAATATACCTGCGTGTAGAGAGTCTACTGTCAATTGGAACAGAGATACAGGCGGATGGTAAGATCAGGGACAACGAGAAGCTGCGAGCAAATCGGATCTGTTCGGTTGGACTCGGTATCTTTCGGTAGAACGCTTCGTCCAGATGCTTTTCTTCCGTTCATGTGAAAATACTGTTATATTCAGGTATATCTTTGTTAAAGTTAGACGAATGCATATCTGGATATGGATTCGTGCATCGTAGCTGTCGGTTAAAAAGTAAAAAGCTATTTTTGCTCCTATCGGTTTATTTGATACTCGATATATGATTCCTCATTTTTTATTTTTTTTACCTTTCACACGTGTTTGAGATCTGCAAATACCTAGTTTGAGACGTGGAAACGCGAGTTGTTTTAAAGACACAATAAAGGGATGCAATTCGTAGATATCGTCGAATCGAGGTTACATCTGGTAGATATAATGTTTTGATACAATATTTCGTCTTATCGTTATATATTTTCATGATTTTATCATTACGACGAATGAAATTTTCTCTGTAATGATATCGTCAGACAAACTTATCATCGAAGAAGAACCAGAGTTTGGAGAAGGGGAAAAGTCGCGTGAACAAAGTGGAGATGCCTTTAATCTACCTGAACCTAGCGTGCCGTTCTGTTCATAGTCGTTTTATTTGCAATGTACATTGTACATGTTGACCGAATTCAACAAGTGAAGGTGCGATAATAAATATAATAATATATTATTATATAAATTAATAGCGTAAATTAAATAACTAAATATAATAATGTAAAAAAAAAAAAAAATTTATCTATATAACTCTAGAAGATTTCATCAATTCATCAATTAAGCTAAAATAATTATTATATTTGACAAGTGAGTGACATTTGACGGTGAATAAATAATTAATAATACGATACAGAAAGATAGAATCTCTGCTAAAAATAATGTTAAATAAAATCGATATTTAACACGCGTGTAAGCATTGTGCTCTCGATAGGCATCGTATAGTTGCATTCTTATAGTTTTATTCCACGAATGTTTGTGTATAAGTGTGACTCATAATTCTTCTTGTCTCTTTGTACTTGAGTGTATAATTAGCGCAAAGATCTCTAACGCACCACTTAGTCATCTTTCTATTGCGTATATTATCTCGTGCAATCTTCATTGTCGCAAATGTGCGAAAGAACTTACTAGACGAGATAGAAGGAAGACGTGTTATCTTTCCGCGGCTAAGTTTCTCTCTCGCATGCGTATCGCGACGATCCACGAGCGAGATTATGTATCCAGTCACCGGCTGAAGAGTCTTGATCCGCAGGAAAAATTCGCAACTTCTTGCTCTCGAAAATTTTCCTCGGGAATACGCAACTCCCACTCGGCAGGCTCTTCACTCAAGTTTCATTGAAAAGGTATACGTCGCCTGATGCCCCCGTAAGTTTTTCAAGAAATACGTCTTTCATAACTTTGCACGAGCTCCGTTGAATCTACGGGTAATGCCTTTGGATATGCGAAAATAGATCGCAGGCTGGCAAGCCATCAGCGCGAAAATAATTCGCGATGCCAAGCAATCTTTATCGATGCATTCTGATTGCCGTATCTTTATAAGTGTGTACACTATGATTTCATTGAGATATGCAGATAGCGGGATATTCTGTTGATAAATTGTACATAATATATATATATATATATGAGTGTGTATGCGTGTGCGATAATCTAAGCTATCCAATATTAGCTTTAACTCTTTGCCCTACTTTCATTTAAATCTCTATATAATAAGTTAAATGGAAGGGCATTCACAAAATAAACAAACCCGCGCGAAATTATTCTTTATCACGGATCAACTATGTACATGAATACAATTCTTGCTGCATCTTCTTTCTATAGATCGCGGGTAATTATAATAAAAGTGACGCGATGAACGATTCATTTTTTCAAAAAAGCCGGAATTTCGGAAAAATCAGACTACGAGTTATTGCACTACATACACGTAATAAATCGATTATCCGATATTACATGATATTTTTAACGAAGAGAGAGAGAGAGAGAGAAAGAGAAAGTCGAGATATATTTAAAATAATTAAAATAAATTAATTAAAATAATTAATAATTAAACTTTTTATTAATTAAAATAATTAAAATAATTAATAATTGAACCTATTATTTAAAACGATGGTAACTAATCGCTGATTATTTGTATCGTGTGAAAAACGCGATATTGTTCGTGACGATTAAACATTATCAACACTATCTCCAGATAAATTCTAAACAAACAAGCGAAATTGCTGACAATATTCATGCGTTTCCCTCGATACTGAGTGATATCGACCGTGTCGGGAAAGCGTTAATCCGTCTTGCATCTATGATCTAATGGATATTCCTTGCGACACGGTGCGCACATGTGGAGGAACAATTTGATTATATCGCCAGACACATTAAAGTTTAATTCATTCGCGGTTGCGTCGATTTTTGTTTGATAGCGTCCCGATGATCATTATAATTCAACGAGGGATTAACTTTTCATGCAATCTGAAGAGATAATTTTTAAGCAGAATAGAAAAAAATTTAACGTTCTAAAAGAATTTACGGATTTCTTGCGTAGAGATAAATTGATATAAAACTAATGCGCGCGAAAATTTTGTTAAAGATATTGTGACGTGACATGTCGAAAGCATATGATTTTATTTGAAATACGTCGGTGTTTAAGATTAGCGAAAATGGAAACTAATGACGTAATTGTAATATCTTTAAACGTGCGATAAGCCATCCATAAGCATATCCATGATTGTCACTCAACACTATACCGCGTGACTAAAGCTCTCTTACGCCTTCATATGCCGTATAAGCCTGATAAAACTTTTCTCGTGTTTCTTTCTTACTGAAACACGAAAGTAACATTAACCTACTGCACTCAATATATGTATTTTGTGTGACTTGTCTATAATATATCTTCAGTAATTTTGTTATAAATTCTGCGTCACAATGTTCGTGTAAAAGCTATTCTCAACCAAATAAATATATATATGCTTCTTCTTTAGAATATATATCTCAAAATGTAGATAGCTAACAGATTTATGATTCGCAAAAAGAGATATCACACACAATGACTGTCATATTAAATGTTATTATTAAATGTTACTTATTTAGTGTGGAACAATAAAAAGTGAAGTTTATTATATTATTGACCTTGTTAACGTTAAATATTTTTTGCTTATATATAATAATTAGTTGCATCATTTTAATGCGTATTTTGATAAGAACTAATTAGCCAGACCACGAGTTTATAAAAAAATTTTTAATACTTTAATTAATTTCTCAAAGTTTTATCTCTCTGAACGAGCGTAATTATGTTTCGCCTATGTTACCATGGATGATGTATGTTTCTGATCGGCGTTGCGACAACAATATCCGGGCATGCAATTTTCCAGGCGATTATTAATCGATCGATATCAGCGTGACCCAGGTTTCTTTCAAAGAACGCCTTCCGGAAAGCGATGGCAATCGTCATCGAATCGAAATTGCATCGTAATTATTCGTACATTTTTACATATCGCATAAGCTAAATCGGGCGTTCAGAATTGATTCTTCAATCACCAAGAATTAAATTTGATGGAAATTTCTATCAAATTTTTAGTGAAATTCTGAGAGGTCAGTATATCGAATATTTTTGCCTCAACAGGTTTTCCAAATTTAACAGGATACTCGCTATTTTAATCGGATTTGGGATATTTTAATATACATCGGAACGGATAAAACAAATATTGCAAATAAGTTAAAAAGGATTATCTCGCATACTATTTATATTTGTATTTATTTATTGTATTATATATCACGCACGTGTTACAAGCTATTAAGTGATGTTGGCTATCCTCGCGGATTTGATAAACGCCATTACAATATTAAATTGATAATCGTATTTTTGATTTTTGTCTTTTTGTAGCTGGCGTATCGGAAGCGATAGGCTTGTCAAAGGTTGATCAGGAGAACGAGCACAACTGTTTGGAACAGCCAGTGGACCCGGCGAGTCTAGAAATGGGTTGTTGCGGCTGTACGGATGAGTCTTCATCCAAAGTAGAACCCACAGTAAGTATTTCTTCTTGCATTAAATATTATTCAGATATTTATATATATATATATATATATATATATATATATATATAGATATACACGTCATATTTTTTTCACGACATAAACAATAATAGTGTTATGTATATCATTCAAACGTAAAATTTCTTATCCACGCAAATTAAACTTTCTAAATTAATTCTTACAATAAATAGCCTCATTCATTAAACTAATTAATCTGATTTGTCTCTATAATATTAAGTTGATATTTGCGTACGTTTTGATTAATTCTAATGTCACATATACACACACACAACAATATTTCTTCATGACTATATATAGTTAGTTTAAATTATGTTTCTTACATTTTTTTTTTATAGACACCTGAGAGCCACGGTTCGCCAAGTAGTTATTCAGATAAGATCTTCGTAAAGGATCGATCATGCACCGACATTCTGGCTCTAATCGTCCTACTTATTCTCCTGGGTGGTTTCGTAAGTGATACAATTTTCTTTCTTTGTGTCGTAAGGTAATATATTTACTAAATATTATTCCGTAATTTCGTGCACAAAGGCCTTTATGATGACGAATACAGCGAAGAAGGGTGACATTTACCGTGTGATAAATGGATACGACGATTGGGGAAATGTCTGCGGCCGCGTAAATTCACGCGAAACCGATCTGAGATTCCCTGGTAAAGGCGGTGACTACACCAAAAAACGGTGAGCACGTTCTTGAAACTTTGCTATGCCAATGAGATTTCTTTAATTGACTCATGCATATTAGAGTTAAAAATTATAAAAGTCTAAGATAATATACTTTCTTTATTAATCATAAAGAAATAACAAGTTAATTAATTAATTAATTATACAAGATCACTAGAATCAGATTTTCAGTGAGGCCATTTAAGCAAAAAAGAACGAATGCAACATAAATTTAGCAAAGCATCTAACATGCCTTGATATATAGTTTATCCTAGCTGCGATGATTTGACAATTTATTTATTATGACATTCAAAAATCATACAAATCATTGTCTTCGTTAATAACTTAAATCCCGCGTTTATTTAGGTATCTTGAAATTGACATCGACTCGACAGGGGTGAAGAAACGCACATGCGTGGAAAAGTGCGAATCAACGCCAGAAGAACCAAAGTTAGTATCGTATGAAATTGATTGCGCGTTTCGCGCTAATCAAAGTGATTATTGATCGCAGAATGCAAGAGATATCACGTATCAAGTACGTTGGTAAATTTGATTGTTTTGTTTTCCTCCGATATAAAATTTCATTTCTATCTCGCAGAACGTTATTCGTAAACCGTTGCCTGCACAAGAAGGTGACCGACACCATCAACTCGATAATAAAATCTCTTCGCCTGGATAGTTTTTACAATGTAAGTAGCGAAAAAATTTTTCCCAATTGCAATTGTATTTGGATAATAAGCGCCAACTATTTATTCTGCTGAAATCCGAGTCTGAGCTTTAAAGAAATATGCACAAATTTGATTCTGTGTTTCTCGTCAATGTCTCTTATGTATTTTCAAATCATATTTCTATATAGGGTTTCATCAATAATAAACAGTTTATTCTATTTTTCTGTGCGGAATCTCTTCCTCATGTTATATTATCTTATCCTGTTTTCTTATATCGAAAATCGATATATTTCTTTCTTCTCACATTATTGAAAAATGAGAGAAAATGTATTTATTCCACGAAAAAAAGTCATCTGTTAAGCTCGTGAAACCGAACAATTATTAAACTTTATTTTAAAAATAGTTCGAAAGAGAGAGAAAAAAGCCTTTTTTAATTTTATTATGATCACATCATCTTTAAATAAAGCTTACTTATATTAATCCAATTTTTTCTTAAAAATTAACTGATACAACCCATAATACTATTTCAGATTATATTTTAAATTTTATAATAAATAGATCAGTTTTTATTAATTAGTTTTATCAGTTAAAATGAGTAAAATAATTAATAAGTAACATGATTCTTAAGTTAGCCAAAATAAATAAACAAAACAAATAACGATAAATTATGTATGTCATTATTTCAGAACGCAGTCACTGATCTGGGAATTGCATGGCGCGAATTAATTTATCTTTTTCTTATAGCTTTGGGTATGTATTCCAAAAATACAATCTATATTGTTATTTCAGAATTATATTATTTAAAGTTTCCAATCTAATCGAACGTTTTTATTGAATTTGAAAATATTCCAAGCAATTTATGCAGTGTAATAAAAATCTGAAAAATTTTTATTCAATATTTTCTTCCGCCTAAATAGTATAACTTTTTGATTCCATCAAGGATATCATTTTTGCGAATTAAATTTTGGGAATGAATTCTTATATTGCTTTCGAATGATATAAAACGGAGAGTGATTGATTGCGATCGACAATTTTTTAGCACTTTCTGTCGGTATCCTGGTGGCTTTCCGCTATATGGTACAATACGTCATCTATATTGTATTGATTGGTGCAGTTTTGGCTTGCATCGGTGGCACAACGTATCTCTGGTAAAAGGAATTATTTCAAACTAAAAGTTAAATTCACGCGACAAATCAAAATTACACATTAAATCTTTTAATTTAAAAATATTTATACAAATAAAAAATCTAATTATTGCAATCAACTAATACAATTACGACAAGTTTAATGCAGTTTCTGTGCATAGGTGGGCATGGTACCAGGAGAAGATACTCTTGGACAATCAAAAGATTGATCCTGAAGATTCTAGTCTGCAGCCTTACTTCATCTACTCTATTATAATGTCGATCGTTACTGTAAGAGAAGTACTGTACATAACAGGCAAACTTTGTAAACATTCTACACACGCGCGCGCGCGCACACGCATTGACAAAACATGCATGTACATATACACTTATATTTTTAGGTCATCGTACTTCTAGTGATTCTGGTGATGAGAAAGAGAATCGAGTTGGTCATGCAGCTTTTCCGGGAGGCGGGTAAAGCCGTGTGCGCGATGCCGGCGTTGCTGTTTCAGCCAATTTATGTGAGTACATATATCTCCATTCAATTATTATCAATGATTACATCAGTGTCTCATATCGCCGTTTCATGTCAACAAATTGAATTTTCGCAAATGTGATTTATTCTCATTTATTTTCAGACTTATCTGTTCATCGGATTCACGATGGTGGCGTGGATCTACTGTATGCTGTGGATCGAGAGCGCCGGTGACATTTATCTGAATCGCAAAAAACACGTGCATTTTAAGAAGGATGCATTAATTATTGTACGTGAGGGTATTATTTGTTTTGTCGGTTCTTGACTCTCCCGCGATGATAAAAAATTATATTTTCATAATAAATGAAATTGATTTAGGCGACGAGATGGTACAATCTATTCCTATTTTTTGTGGCCTACGAATTTTACATGGGCTGTCAGCACATGGTCGTCGCTTGCGCCGTAGCTCGATGGTTTTTTACAAGGTAAGATGCTTAGCAATAGCAAAAAATAATGTGGATTAAATAATATAATAGAAAATCCATTATTTGCAATTGCATATAAAAAAAATTAAAAATTCTTCTTATAATATTAAATTATTTTTCCGATAATCACATAAATATTTTTTGTGTCAATTTTAATGGTGCTTAGTATTTTCTCTCCTTGGTAATTTTATTTTTTTAAAAATTTTTTTGTAATATTACTATATTTTTTTATTAATATCTTCTTTTACATCTATTTTTTTCTTTATTCGAGATATTTCATCAAAAGTACTGTGATTTCTACAATCATATAATTTCTACACAAAGAAAATTGATCAAAAATTGTATTTTGATAGGGACAAAAGACATCTTTCTTCACCAGTAGTTAAAGGCTTCGGATATCTTATAAGATATCACATGGGTACCGTTGCTTTCGGGGCTTTGATAATAGGTGTTGTCCGACTACTCAGAGCTATGATTTCCTTCGTTCAAAACCATCTGAAACGTTACGATAACGCTTTCGTGCAAGGAATTCTATGGTGCTGTAAATGTTGTTTCTGGTGCTTCGAATGCGCTCTAAAATTTCTCACCAGGAATGCATATATTGAAACAGGTAACTGCGACACATTTTATCAACGATTATTTACCTAAAGATTTAAGTTCTTTCGAGGGAAAACCTTTTTTCCATTTCTTACGTCTAGTAATATAATTGCAGAACAATAAAATATATTTTACATATTTTTATCAATATACTCATAAAAAAATATCTTGCTCTTTTCAGCCATATACGGATGTAACTTTTGCACAGGCGGAAGGAAGGCGTTTCAAGCCTTGTCCAGTAACATTTTGCGAGTAGCGGCGATTAATAGTGTCGGTGACTTTGTCTTATTTCTGGGTAAAGTCTTCGTCGTCACTCTTACAGTCGTTGCAGGGGTTTATATGATGCAGGTTAGATAAATTAATCAGGTAAAAAATATTCTTTTCTTACTAAATATTTTAACTTCATCTTTTTGTAGAAAATGGATGGCCTTCGTCATCCTTGGATACCAATCTCTCTTGCAGGAATATTCGCATTCCTGGTCGCGCACTGCTTCATATCCATTTACGAGGTAAATAATATATAATAATATATATATATATTTTTTTTCTATGAAAAAAAAAAAACTATATTCCTTTGTAGATGATCATTGACACGATATTCCTGTGTTTCTGCGAAGACTGCGAAAAAAACGACGGCATAAGCCGACCTTATTTTATGAGCCGCGGTTTGATGGTTTGTATATTATATTAGCATGAGCAGATTTTTTGATAGATTAGTTATCATAGTTATTTGTAAAAAAACCAATTTGTTTGTTTAGGAATTTGTAGAGAACAGCAAGAAAGCTCTGAGACAGATGGAACAGCGAGGATCCGCTGCTGCGTAACAGGAATTATTGTTCCAATCGGATGCTTCTCTTGAAAAAACGCATTGTTGATTGTTTCGAAAACTCGATGTTCGATGCCACAAGTGTTGAACAACGTAAATCTCACGCCGGAATATTATGTAAAATAGTATCGAATGTTCTAATAATCTTTTCGGAAAATAATTGTAAAGTCGCTGAGACGAGGTGGGGAAGATTTTCTTTCATACACGCGCACAAACTGTCTTCTCTTAGCCTCTATAGCACAATTACCGAAGTCGTTCCATACCAACGAAGCGCAGTATTGCACACAAAGAATCGTTCCTACGATCGATTCAACGGACTAATTACATTACACAAAGAATGTTATGAATTATTCTATATATTTTTTCGAAGTTCCTATTTCTAAAAATATTTTTTATATGATGAGAAATAGCGTATTTCTATATAATCTTAGCTGAAATACAGATACAACGTTCGCGCAGCTATAATACGAAGATTATTTCGTATTGCTAGAAAAGTGATTAGCAAATAAATTAATTTATAAGATGTCTATTCTGCGTTTTAGAGCATAAGTCTATAAAGTTACACTCTGTTACAAACACAGACATATATATAT
>JBCEZV010000028.1:5165480-5181639 GCA_039654365.1 Cataglyphis livida | reverse complement strand
ATATATAATTTTTTTTTTTATAAACAAGTGCCTATATGTAAATCATTTTAATTTCATTTTGATACAAACATGCAATATAATTAAACAGTTCGCTGATGATAATAATATATATAGTTATGTTATTTTGAAAGACAAAAATATATATAAGCAGAGATTATAAAATTAAAATGTATATTATTGACAAAGTTATAAAAAATTAAAAAAATTATGATGCATATAATCCAAATTACTTACTTTTTTCTATCTTTTCGTCTGTAAAAGATGAAACGGTGAAGAGGATATAATATGCACTGAAAGAGAAAAGTACGACGGGAGCAATATATAGTCTCACGGTGTAGGTGTTAACTTTGTCACTTTAATTTATTTTTTTCCGAGCACATTGTGCATGAACAATCATGCTTGGCGGTTTACACAGATCTCATCTTATGCCGGCTTAATAAAGTGATGCGTCGTTAACACATTTAGCTGGCAGTAAATCGGGATGACGAATCGGACGCTACGGGAATGACGCGCGGGACTTTGGTCTGTTCAGGCCGGATTTAGACATTAGGACGAGAGTGAAAAGAGTAGACCGTTAAAAAAATTCTATCTCGCACCTCGTGGTGCGACTCGTACAGAATAGCGGTTTTATTCGCTAAAATCTAAATCTCGGTGGGAAAGGAGGGAGGCGATTTACGAACAGCGCAACAACAACGAAGCCAAGATTTACAACGGAATTACATGCGTTCGATGTGATTACGTCAACTTGCATTTTAGCGACATATACGTTATTATATATGTATATACGTTATGTGCGTGTATCGCGTATCTTAGGAAACCACCCCAATGCGTATATGTCTGTCACTGTTGTGAATCGGTTACAGCACATTCCGTTTTATAGCACGAAAATATCTTATTCTTTCTCTCTCTTTTATTTATCAATAGCTCGCCTAGAATATATGAATTTTCCCAGATATAGGAAAATGCCAAAGATATGTACACTTTACGTTGATGGAAGAGACACTTTACTCTATATTTGTAGCTTCAGAATATACATTGTTCGAGTTTCGCGTGAGGGGAGATGCTTTCGCTTTATTACATAAATATATAGGACCGACACAAGCCGCGTGTGATCTCCTGACGAGGAAATTTTGCTTGAGCTTTTCGCACTAGATAATCTCTTTTTCTTTTTTTTGTCGCTTACATCTTTGTCAGATTATTCGTAGTGAAGAAAGATTCTTGTATATTCTAAAATTCTCTCCATCATTCCCCGAGATATTATATTAATTCTCTCATCACACCGAAATAACATTAATGCCCATGTACACCGCGATTGCTGGTTCCGGAGTTTCAAAAGTAGATCCCGAGTTGCAATACGCGCTACAATAGGATGAAAAAGATAAAATCGAATCGAATCCTTAAAATCAACGACTACACCGACGCAAGGTACTTGGCTTTGTACGACTTTGTATTGCACTTTGTAGCTAGCGCAAACTTAGGTCTGTGAATCTTACGAATTATTATTTTTTGGTCTCGTTAGGTCATCGTCATCGTGCGACGCATTGATAGATATATATATAGATAGAGCTGATACACTCGGGATATTATTGAAGTTGCGGAATATTTTCAGTCTTTATCAAAGGAGTTATAATCGATGCATTTTGCCCCGCGAACTTAGACGAAAAAAAAAAAAGGCATTCGATGATATAGTTAAACCTTACAATTAACATTATCATACGACGTATATTATCGGAGTTTACATAAATATATCTTACACTTCTTTCTTAATAACGTTAAATATAATATAATGTACATATAATACAAAATGAAGAAACTGAAAATTGTAGATTCTCGTGAAAAAGAAAGTATTTCGGCATTTATCGAGTGTCCTGCACTCGATCGTCGAGACTCATAAAAATTGATACAAAAGCGCGAGAAAAGAATGAATCGCGGGACAAGTGATAGATAAATAATCGGATGATAATAAATTGCGAAAAAATATTCGCATCGCAATTTGTAAAAAAGAAAGACAAGATCATCCGACAAATTTTCCTTGCATTGCATAACAAACACTTATTATATTTATATTAATGATTTTAACATGGCTTTTTTAAGTTGCCGACAGCATTCGCGCTGATGACGATGATAGAGAGACGATGACGATGACTAATATCGACGATAATCCGTTTAGCGATCGTTGATACGTGACGCAAGAACGGAGTACGTCGTGAGACGTGCTTAACCGGCAAGCACGTTTAAATAGATCTTGTATACACTATTGGAAAATTTGGCTTAATTTTAACATATCGCATATCCCGCACGATCCACACAAATTTTTATGTTAATTTAACGTAATATGGATATATTAAACGGTGACACTAATACTATGTTAATATTTCAACACAAAATGAATACAAACTTCATAATAATTTGAAATAAATTTTGTGTAAAAACATATTTTTAATAATAAAAATACTTTGGAGAAATATTATTGACAGTCTGTAGTTATTCTCATTTCTACTGTAGAATAAAATCAACATTTTTTTTTTCTGTAAGTTTTACAGATAAATCCCGTCCACTAATAATACAAAACATATCCATTGTATAAAATTAAAAATGTGTGCACATTGTATTATTTTTACATTTTTCCAATTATTTTAATAATTTAACATTTGAGTTCAATTAACACAACAGCAATATGTTAAATTAACATATGAATGTGTTAAATATATAATACAAAAATTTTAAGCGACATATTTTTTAACAACACAAATTTTCCAATAGTGCATCTATTGTTCGCTGCCGATTATTTAGATCTAGAAGAGAATAGATCGATAAGTGACAATTGTGCTATTATCGCTTACTCTTAAGCTTTTAATATCTGCGCGCAATATTATGCGCTCGGTGGGCTTTATATACGTCGCGCATTGCTCGCTCCACACAAGAAGTACACTTCTACATTGCTGTTTTTAACGGACATATTATACACATAAACACTGTAGAGCGAGTTTCTTTCTCTCCTTAATTATTTCCTCCTTTCGTTAAAACGCAAACGCTATAAATAGCAAAGGCTATTTGTCGCAGAGCACGCATTTCTTTCTCTTTATCTCTGTGTATTTGATTACGATTCGCGTTAATTTACATATATGAATATATAATCAATCGCCATTCGGAAACTATATCTGTATTTAATAAGTTAACGAGTTAGGAAGCGTTTTGTATAAAGACAATGTTATATAGGGGAGGAGAAGGATGAAGAGATAGTATTAAAAAAAAAAAAAAAAAAAAAAAAAAACAAAGAAATCAAAAATACGAGGAAGACACTATTCGCACTGCGCGACTTTGTACCCGATCAATCGCAAGTTGCATCTGAATCAAGATGCAAATTATTTTTGCGACGCATTATGCATTACTATGTCGTATTATGTTTTTACATTATTTAGAAGATATGGGAAAAGGGTGATAATGAAGACATAGCGATGATGATAATGATAATGATAATAATGACAATAGCGATAATCTTGGAGGTGATACTGAATCTCTTACAATAATAGCGATTGTAATAGTAATAGCAGCAGATGTAATAGTAATAGAGCATTAGAATAGTGTAGAATGATGATAATATAATATTAATAATATATAATATAATATAATAATATAATAATATAATAATCATAAACTCTGCAATATTTAATACATTGTTTGTTCATATGGACTAGATACAGCTCTTTTGGGAGTGACCGATAAATCAGTACACTCTTTCTTTCTCTTATTCTTATCTTGATCCCTGTGCTCTATAGACCCCCCCTCCCCCAGGGGATATGATATAATCAGTCAAGTAAATCGATGGTAGACCTTTTGGTCTACAAAACCACTTAATTAACGCGATTAACGGTTACCATATGCGCGGATATTAATTGCATTGCGCCTTCTTAATTTAATGTAATTTCGGCATCAGCGAGAGGAACAGATCATACCTTTCTTTTTGGAAATATTATTTGCGAGCACATACATTGCACTCTGAATTGCTTACCATGTTGTTTCTATATAAACATATCTCACACTAATTTTGCACTTAAAAATACAGTTAATCGCTATTTTTCTTAAAATATGCCAAAACGCGGCATTTATACTGTTTCAAAGGTTTCTTTCCTTAAAAAAAAAAAAAAAAATCAGATCTTTTAAGCAATAAGAATATTTCTGTATCAATAACATAACTCGCTAAAATTATATACAATTTACAGAAAAGATTGTCGCGCAAAAAAAGTTTCACGCTATTTAGCTATGTCACTGGCACTGGAACGAACCTCACTTACCTACCCGCACTTGTGTCTCTTATCTTGCACTCGAGTTTTCTACTTCTTCCGAGCGGAAGCGATTCATCAACAAAGACTGCAACACTTGGAAGCGTCCCCGAGATGAATGTGGCACACGGCAGGCAGTTTGGTACAACCCTTGCCAACGATGCTTTCCTGCACGAGATGCGCGAGGCCAAGATTCTGATTAATGTCGCCGTCGCTGCCACGATGCTGCTTCATCGCGGCATCGCACCATTGACGACGTTCCCGCCATTTATCTTCAGCCGCTGCTGTAGAGCAAAACAGCATCGACTTGGGCGATGGCGGGCTCACGCGATCGCGCGTGATGCTGCCGCACGAGCGAGCTTTGTACAGACGTCCTTTACCGAAACCCGGTAACGGTACGCAGAGTTTCTTATGCACGGCAAAATAACGACTTAGCAATCGAATCTTCCTGCTCTTACATTCGTTTCGGTTTATCGAGCCGTTACCGCGATTCTCCTTGTCATTGCACGTTGCTTGATTGGTGCACTTATGATCTCCGCGACGTTCGTCGCTGGCGTTATTGATTGTTTGACAGCAATTGTCTGATTGACGATGATTATTACTTTTGCCACCGGGACTATGAGCAGATTGTTTGTTTGAGCTTTGTGATATCAAGGACTTTCCTGCGGCGAGCGACCAGCTCTGCAATAGCCTCGCGCCAAGGCCTTTAGCCTTCTGTACCGTGGTGGCTGCCATTTGAGAAACAGGCTGAGCAGCGTTCTGTTGGGAAGCCGTATTGCTCTGTGACATCGACGATGACACATTTGGCGTGCCGACTGCTGTCGAATTACGCGACATGTGACAGTGATTGTGACAGGATGAGGGTGCTTCGGCCTCTTGCACCTCGGTAATACGATTCAACGATTGACTCTCTCGCAAACGCGTCTCGCCAGCTCTTCTTCTACCGGCGCGATGTCTCCTACCAAAGATGACTTGATTCTCGGTGCATCGATGCCTTCCCCCTCCAGTTGTCGTCGTTGTGTTTGTGTTTGTCGTATTAGTGCCACTACTATTGTCATTTCGATTGCTTTCGTTCGTCGTCGTATGTTGGCCATTGCTCACACCGCTTCCTCCACCGCCAACCACTCCGCCTCGTCCGCCGCCACTTCCTCCTGGATCCTGCGAGTCACTCGAGTCATCGTGACTGTCGCGTCTTGGAGGTAAAGGTTTTCCGGTGGAAGCTCCAAGTTTATGTGCTCTCTTTTTCCTACTTTCGCTGTCATCGTCGCTAGCGTCGGAACTCGAGCAGGATGTTGTGCGCGTCTTATGGAATTTGCTCCTCCGTTGCTCATACGCCGTTCGCCTAACGACGCGGCACTTGGTTGTCGATCCTCCGCATTCTGTGGAGTTCACTGACGCCTGCATGCCATCTCCATCCTCTAGGATTTCATTGAGTTGCGTTGTAGACGAATTACCGCTGCTGGGCGACGGCATCGTTTTGTACTTAGGCGTTAATGTTACTTGATTGTCGCTGATCGGATGAAGAGGTATCGACACGGTTGATGATTCGAGCAGAATTGTAGTAGTTGTCGTCACTATTGTTTTTGTAGGGACTTGAGATGGTTTTGAAGAAATCGTGGGCTCCGTGAGAGGCACGCTGAATCGATGATGTTGAGCACCCATCCTCCATTTGTTTGCCGGTATCGATCCACCAGTTCGGTTTAAACAGTCTGTCACCGATTTGGGCCTAACTTCCGTATTGTTGGTTTTTCTAGACCATCCTGTGGTTGGAGCATTTGCGTCACTTAATCGATTCTTCAAATTTTCCTCGCAAGTTGTGGTAATCCGCGGTAACTTCTCCAAGAGAACATTACCCGTTTGAACTTTTCCCGTCGTCTTCGAATGCACCGGTGACGATAACTTTTTGTTATCCTTTTCGTTTCTTGAACTCTGTTTCAATCTTTCTCCTCTGTCGGCGATAACAATATCTTCTTTCTGATGAGGATGCCGTTGACCCTGCACTGGTTTTGTGCCAGTATGTTTCTCTGGAAGCTGCGATAACCGTTCCTGCAGGATATGCGAAAGTTTTCCCTCGGAACGGGAGCCACGGCGATTAAAGGAATTTAATGCCGAATTACTGCTATGCTCATCACGGCCGGAACAAGAAGACACATCATCTTCGTCTTCCTCCTCTTGGACGATACTGCATTTGCGCGTACGCACGTTCTGCAATGAGAACAGCCATCTTTGTTTCCCGAGCGAGGAACGTTATCCGGCAGACGATACTTTATATGCCTGCCTTAACGTTACATTCGGTTACATTAGTGGACATTATTTTAGGAGACGAACATGCGATACATACCTGCGGTACATCACCGGGTGTTCGTGGCACGCTCAATAGCGATTGATTGACAGTGCCCAGGGAATTTTGATCCGTTCGCAGATTTGTCGTCAGATCATCCTGCCGGCTGCACAAAATTAGTACATTAATATGTTAGTGACTTCATTCAAGTTGACACGCGTCATAAATATTTAGAACTTGAATATTTCATAAGTGAATCACACATAGAAACAACACTAACAATGCGTGATTCAATACTTAATACATACCTCGGAGAAACATCTAGAACCTCTGGTCGAGTTTTCTGCATCTGTTCCTGTCGATGAGCGCGCAGCTTCCTTTCCGCCAGCAAAAAATACGTCGCGGTGATGTGATTGTACTCATTCTTGTCAAGCGCGCTGCAAGAAAAAACGTGATAAGAATTACCAAGTAAAAAATCCACACCACGCGAACGCATGCTCAAAATATATACTAACACCACAAGACTTCCTAATGTCTACTCACTCCAATATCTCTTCCTTGGTGGCGATATTACCGTTAACCATTTTGGTAATTATGTGATTGTGATGATCATCGGACACCTGTTGACGCGACACAAGTGGTAATGTCTCTATAGTATCCGAATCAGCACCAATCGCTAACCACGGATCCGCCGCGATCTCCTCAAGAGACGCTCTGCCCTCGGGTTCCCGCACGAGCATCTTCGCGATCAGTCGCTTGCAACCATCGGACACATGTGATGGAATTGAGTACTTACAGTCCATAATCATTGTCAACGTTTCGCTGTCGTTCGCCTCTTGAAACGGTGCTTGGCCGCATACTAACATGTACAATATTACACCTAACGACCAAACATCTGTAACAAATCAAAACGACAAATGTAACTTATCGAAGTAAGATTTCACTTTCAGATTTTTTTCTCAATCAAACTGATAACGTTTTAGAAAAATTTTTGACAAAAGAAATAACTTGACTCTTTTCATCATTAAAATTGGAACTCTTAGAAATTGCTAAATAATTTAAAAGTCTTAATGACTTAAATCATCTTTCTTAATCTTTAATCACATTAATTAACGAGCTTACCTACTGCGGGGGCATCGTAACTATCACCCAGAAGTATCTCTGGAGCGGAGTAAGCTAATGAGCCGCATGAAGTCTCGAGCTTCTGACCAGGACAGAATCTATTACTGAATCCGAAGTCCGTGAGTTTCACCATACCGAGCTTTTCAAAGAACACAACATTCTCGGGTTTTAAATCTCTATGCACTACGTGCAAGCGATGACAATAAGATATAGCCCGAACTATCTGCCGAAAGTAAGTCCTGGCCAGCTGACAAATAAAAAGTAATATATTTTATATTTCAAATATTCTGACGTATAGTAGATACTTGGGCAATTATTATGAAAAATTTTAGAATTTTCTTAATCGACTATACTTCGTAAAAAAAATATGTTTTTGTCAAATTCATATTATGAATATTCAGTATTAGTATTTAATATGCTAACTTTTTATATATCAGAATTAAACTTGTATTATATTTTTTATTTGCATAATAGTTGCAAACCGATAGCAACAATAAAATCGCAATAGCCATGCAACAATACCTCCTCGCTGAGGCCGCTGTCATGCCGCATGATGTAATCGTACAGATCTCCGCCATCCCCAAGCTCGAGAATTAAGTATAGCTTGGTCTGCGTATCTATCACCTCGTATAGCCGCACTACATTGGGATGCTGAACCAGTTTCATGCATCGCACCTGCAACACAAATTATTCGCGATCAATGCATAAAAAAAAAAAATTTGCTATAGCAAATTTGTATCTAGGAGTCAATGATTCCGTTTGCCGTCCAGTTGCATCATTATCTTGTTGACCTTAACGAGATTCATTGCGAAAGTTCACGATGTAACTGTGCACGAGGCTATTCGATTTCCGATTATACTATCGACCAGCCATTAAAATCACATTACGCGAATCAGAATGCATTTCAATGATTCTACTATATCCATTAAGGCATCAAATAGATTCGAGGCGGAAAACAACTCTAGCCTGATTGCAGATTCATGAAGATAGATATAAACAAGGGATATCGTTGCTGTCGTATTTCAATTTAAAATAAATTTGAGATAAAAAATAAATCTGAAATAGCAATACAACTTGACTCTATATGAAAAATACTTAAAAGAAAATAGAATACCTAAAGAAAAGAGAAAAATAAATCATATGCTTTCTATCAATTTTCCGTATTTTAACATTTAGTTCATTTATTTTTAGCAGAAAGATATTTATTCGTTTCTGTTGAAAAAGTAGATCAAACTGGATGGATCGTGGAAGAATTTTAGATATATATTTGCTGACAAGCGCGTATATAAACGATTGGCATAAAAACAACAATTTCTCTCACCTCCTGGAAAAGATGCGCCCTCGACACTTCGTCGAGTTTGTTCTTATCGATGACCTTCACTGCGACCTTTTCACCGGTGAAAACGTGCCGTGCCAGCTTTACTACGGCAAAGTGGCCGCGGCCGAGAGTCTCCTCCAAGTCATAGAGCCCGGCGATCTTGCCATCATAATTGCTGTATCCTAATCTTCGATTCATTTCGTGTCACTGCAATGTGCACATCATGAGTTCTTTGTACAGTGTAAATGAAAAAAAAAAAAAAAAGAATCATATTATTCTAATCATTTATTTAAAATATTTTATTTAAAATAATTATTTGAGTAAATTAGAAAATATTCTCAAAAATCGAATGTCAGTGATAAAAAGTAAAACAAAAAACAAATTGATGTTTGTTTGAAATTTGATCTTTATCTGGGTTTAAGATCTTTACAAATTTATAAAATCTTCGTAGCATTGAATTATGTACATTTTGAAAGATTCTCACATTCGTAAACTAAAGACAAGTAGATTGCTGTATTAAAATTGATTAGCTAAACACGTTCGTTCATTTTTATTATAATTCCTAAATTTTTCGTCTTTGCTCTGTATACATGCTCGCGTTCATACGATATAACGGGTGAGTCGATGAATTCCAAATATCAACTCTGATCGATTGTTAAACTGTGTACACCAAGACGCATACCAAGCATAGTGGCTCGGTCTACTCGGCACAAGAAAGAGGTCACTATTATTTTTAGCGTAAGTAGGAGCAATAATTAATCGCTCCGTGGACGTATCATCGACAATGGTGAAAAAAGTACACTCGGTAGAATGACAGCAAGAAGAAACTATCGGTTCGGAAAAATTCGTAGTATGGAAAATTAATGAACCGCGATGCACGTTAAACTTGCGCGCCAACTATAATTATCTGTGATTCAGAGACACTCTCGCAAGTAGATATAAAACAGATATAAAGTATAATAAAGTATATTTCTCGTCACCCGAGAATTTACGAAGAGCGAAGACTTAGAAATCATGTTTAATTCTCAATGACTCGAATTTCCTCGGCGCGAATATTATTTGAATTTTATAATAATTTTATAATAATTTTATTATAATATAATTTCGAATTAAAAATTTAAAAATAATACACATCGCGAGAAGAAAATAAATTGAAACGCAAAAATGTTATTCGATAAATCAATCGTATCTTTATAAAAAGATCGCCTCTTATAAAATATCATGAGAGCCTTTTTCATTCACCTGCTCTTTCATTCGTTTAACAAGCGCTAATGCGAGCGCGGGATAAGAACTGCGCGACCAAATTTAGCGCTGGACGGTGATGGGAATAGCGAGCCGAAGTTACTGCCGAGGGAACGCATTGTCTTCGTAATTGCGAAACGCATGGTCGGGTCGCGAGACGCGCCGAGACGAGCGGGGATTCGTCGTTCAACTCGCATTCCGTCCTCCCCGTGTGTATAGGAGACGAAAATACGATATGAATCGGGTCGCGAAAATCTCCATACCATATACCTACAACTTCCTGCGGAATCCGCAAGGGCGTCTCCGCCGCGCGAGCTTTCCGCTCTGCGAAACGCGGCCGCATTGCCCGTCGGGAGCTACGGCGAATCATTTCTTCGCTATGCGTGCGCTCCGGATGCTCTTTACGAGGATTACGAGGAACGTAAAAATAAACCTTCCCCGAACGGCAAAGGCACCGTAATAAAGGAGACGTTCTTCTCGTAAGAAACGAGCCGAAAATTCTTTTCCTATCAATCAGCTCGACGAAAAGAGATCGAATTAATGCTTCGTCGATCGAATCTCATCGGCGCTATGCAATTTATAGCGAACGATGTGACGTAAGATTGAGAGATCTACTCATCGAAGTTTACGGCTTTTATTTTGCGTGAACGCCTTTATTGCTTACGTCGTGATATAAATAAAGCGCGAGTATTCATTCGCCGGTTATTATTATCGGACGAGCGTTTCCCGCACCGTCCGTTTTTTTCTTTTTTCCCCGTTTTTAAGATGATAAATTATCTTGCCGATGTGTTAATTCATTGAGTCGAATCAACGCTCGTCGCGCGTGCTGATTTATTGACAGATATCGAAGAATATCCGCGTACGAATACGCAACGATGGATGTTTCTCGCGTAACGAGATAACGCGCTTGGAAGCAGATTCAATTTAAAATAAATAAATGGCGCGCAGACGTCATATCGACGCGTTTAATTCGAGTTCTTTCCGCTATGGGAAATTAATCACTGTTACGTAATTGCATTGATATCATTACGAGGACGGAAAAGTGATGCGATTATCGCGAAAGTTTTGCACGATTTATTTCGATCAATGCATCGCCATTAACAACATACGTGTGATTGACAAAAATATAATTGCGCGTGACATAAACACTTCAATTTCGTTTATTATACGGCGTGTCCATAGAGATATCTCTTTTGACTTAAGTAAACAATATTATAATTATCTAGGTCAGGGATTTCTCTCTAAGCCATCGTCGCTTGTGACACGGGATTTGGAAAACTATGCTTATCCTGGGAAAATCCGAACGTTTTCACAGCGCAGATATAATACACACCATGTGGAAGGAAAATAAATTAAATAAAACGTTACTCACATTATCAAATAATTTGAGGTTCGAGATACAATTTTATACAAAAATGTGTGATCTAATATACTCAAGACAGCTAAATTAAAGTTCATGATAACTTTTTATATCAATTTTCTCTATTTATTAATTCACATATTAATTAAAAAAAAAAAATTCTCTGTGCGTTTCTCAATATCTTTACCATTATTGCAAATAGACCTTCCGAGATCTCTCTGAACAATCTTTACAATTGTAATAACTCGCCGTTTGAACGGCAGTATTAATATCGATTCTGGATATTCACACACGATAGTTATTACCATGGTAATTTTCCACGTGCAAGGAAAACGGAAGTTGATCATCCTTTATTTGGATCCGTCATATCGTGGCGGAATTGAATTTGACATTTAACCGATAACGATGCTCGTCCGGCATCAAGATTTATCCGTGTGCGGGTACGTCCGTAATATCAGTCTGACCTGCTTTTACTTACCCGCTTTTACCGTGTCCGTGTAATAATGAGATGCATGAGCGTCAGTTACACGTAATAAGTTTACGACTAATCGAGACGAGAGTACCTGGAGAATGCACTCTCATAGCAACCGTGACGAGTTAAATGAGACGTCAGGTATAATACATATTGCGTACTTTTTTTTTTATTTCAATATGAGTATCTCCTTAAAAAGAAAATAATCCCGTTATCGATTCGCTCAAACGCGGAAAAATAATAACTGAGATACGTGAGACTCCGTGTGATATAGATCCCTCAATATTGCAATAATATTTAAGCTAAAACTACTCTCAGTAATCTTTCAGATGCCTCAAAGAACACGGAATGAATTTATCTCGCGGAAAAGCGCGGGAGCGGTTTTTCCAGTAACGACTAATATGGATTTTTCACGCAAAGGCATGCGCCCGCGGCCAGAAATTCCATTGAACGAAAACTTTGCACATAGAAAGCGTTGTCCATTCTAATAATAAACGTGGTTGCGCGCGGGCCCGCGCATTTGAAATTTAAATCCTGTTACGCATTCCTCCTCGTAGACAGCGTTTCCCGGACGCAGAGCGGAGAAACAGAACGCCTTCTCTGAATTACTTTCGCGTTCGCGCCGATGCGGAAGTCGCGAGATATGGAATCATCGCGTGCATGATGAGTTAGATTTTCCAGATCCGCGATGAAGCGGATCGAAATAGATGTACTGTTGCGATTTGTAATAGTCAGTACGTGGAGTGACAGAACGTTTCTTCTTGCGATGAAACTTTACGGTGTTGCAGAAAAATCGACCAACGCGGCCAACGACTATTTTATCCGAAGAATCGAGATTGTTTGTAATAGTATCGGTATATTATTCACGAACACAGTAAACTAATCCATATGTTATACTCTGCGCGCCTTTCTTTTTCGTTCAATAAATCAATTAATCTATCTGACGCGAGGCGTATCTTGTGAAAAGCGGTCTATTGTCTATTGGAAAATGTGACATTTAAAAAATGATCGGTTCTCCGATATTCTCACATGATCCAGCCTTATTTTTATTACACAGATCGATATATTGAAATGATATAATATGTTTGTACAATAGTCGCTTTAATTATGTATTTGTCACACAATAATTCTATTGCACAAAAATATTTCGAATTTTGAAGTATTTTATTAAAATATTTATCTTTCGCGTAGACAAAGAATATTATAAACTAATACAAATAAATATAAATATTAAATGTAAATAATACAGCTTATAAATTATTTATTATTTTTTCATAAACGTCATGCATAAGGAGAATTATTATGGAATTATTAGTGTTTTATTTATTCTAGTGTTATGTAGAGTTAAAAAGATTTCTTAAAAATCAAAATCTCATTATTTTTCCCTTGTCGGAGAATCGTTCGAAATTCCGAATATCCGAGTAATGTTCAATTTAAGAACTCTTGGAATTCAACATGTTTTGTTAGGATTTATCTTGAAAAAGATAAAAAAATAAAAAAAAAATTCTTCAGTATTTTTGCAATATTTATCAAAGGTCAGAAAAGAGCAGGAATCACAAATAATTAACAAAGAATTTGTGTAAATTCCGCCCTCGCACATACTACTATATACATGATTTTATATAATTATTGAATAAATGCTTTGATTTATTTGATTTATTTATTTTATTTTATTTGTATTAAATATATCCTATATCTTTTTTAATATAAATAATAAATAAACATTAATAAAATTTAGTTTGTAATTATTTGATGCTATAAAAAACTAAACTAGATTTCCTTCCGTGAAAAGTCCCAAAATACACTAAAATTTCTCCAACACAAAATATTTTCTTTACAAATACACACACACATATATATATAACATACTTTCCTTCTCTTTTTCAGTTTTCTACAAATTGATTTTACGAAGACTTGTTAGTTGTGAAAACATCTTGAGGCAAGAATCAGTTTCAAGTTTAGTTAACAAATCTATTATTAAATTAGAGAGTTAAAAATGTGCTTTGTGTATCTCCGATAAAACGTTTCGCATACAGAAAAACTTATAGAAACATTTGGGGGGACAATTAATTTTAAAAAGCCTCGTGTTAAAAAGAAAACTCTTAAATTGCGCAACGATTAGTACCTTTTGCATGTTTCATTTTTTTCCTCCTCGGTAAAATCGCTTTCCTCGCGCAATCGCGAGAACAGCGGCAGTTACAACGGTGCACGATAAGCTACGCGGATCCACGATCGAAGCGACGATATTATGGCCCCGTGATGATAATGCGTAACGTAAAGGTAGTATGGACACACGTAACAGGTAGTGCTCGCCGTACCGTTACCGGGATTCCACGGCGCCACCGCGCGCGAGAAAGAAATACACGATGATATCTGGGGGCGGGAATAATCCGCGCTGCCGTCACCGCCAGTGGGAACAACGGTAGTGTTCATCCTCACGAGGATGATAATTATGGCCGATTAGAGCGTTTGCATTGCCGCGCCGGGAGTGCATAGAGATCAACTATACGAATAGTCACGAACAAAGGCGAAATTAATCGTAGTATAATTCTTCGGTTAAGAAAGAAAATAATATTTAGAAAAGATAAAAAAATAATTAATAAAAATATCGAGAGAGAATAATTTTCCATTTATCGCGAATTACTATCGTTGCCAATAAATAAATCGATTTATCATGTAAAAAAAAAAAAAAAAAAAAAATATATATATATATATATTAATTATCCATATAAAAAAAATTTTTTTGATATAAGAAATTTTCTCTCCTCAGGATTCTGAAAAAGTATTATTATATGTATGATAGAAATATATATCGATGTTGGCAAAAAATAGTCAGAAGCCATGAGGAAAATCCAATTAGGAACGCCATCCAATTAAACTTTCGCAGCGGCAGAAGTCATCGAAGATTACGTTTCTAGAGTCTGATAGAAACCTTATGAAATACATTCTGCTCTTTCACAGCTGACAGCTCCATAAACTTAATTCGCATTCGCATTGATTCATCGCTCAATGACATATTGACGTCGTTAAATAATATTGATAAAAACAATTGCGGGAAGACAGTCTCTCGATAATCTATTATATATAAAAACATGGAAATCTCTTACGCAAAGATTTCTGATGAAAATGATCTCTTTAGATGCATCTAATGTCCAATCTACAATAAGTCGTTAGTCGCAAGCAAATTGATCAATCATTTGTCGATTATTCCGAGAATATTCTTGGAATAATCTACTGTAATTGATCAGTTTTTTTACGATTAACAATTGCCGATTCCATTGCAAACCACATTTTATTATATATGCGGATTTTTCGTAGTGCTCGATGATAGAGGAAAAATGGAAAAATAAAAAAAAAAAAGATGGCGAATATCGCGATGAAGATTATTGTTTATCTCTACGTACGAAGCAGGACAGTATTTTTTGTTTCCCTTGCTCTACAAACTGGTTCCTCATTCCTTGTTTACGTTCTTCCTTTATTGACGGGAAACGCTATGACAAGAGACGCTAATATTTTTTGACAATCGATGTTTTCCTTCCGCTCCCCTTCTCGCTCCTTCGCTCACAATACGCAATACGCGTCTGCTAGTATCATTTTTACGAGTACGAGTTGGCATCGAGCGCATTATTTGACGCGACCGGATCTGTGTAATTTGAGATAATGCACTCGACAAGCAAATTGATCTTCGCTTCCGAACACGTTGCGCTAGTCGTTTCGTTCGCAAACACCTTTGGAAGATCTGGCAATAAACAATAAATTAGGTGGAGTGTGTAGATGGCAATGCGAGCGAAAATAATGTCATTCAGAAACAAGTTAAAAATTTATCCACCCATTACGAGGAAAACTTTGAATGTAATAAAATTCAAAACACAATTATGTAATCTGAAAACATATAATAAATATATATATATAGATTTTCTGTATATAATTTTGATAAACTTCTTATTAAAGAATTTAAATGAGTACTATGCTTAATGAAGAAAAAAATATTTGATAATATATATATATATATATATATATATATATATATATATATATATATATAAACTCCTTGAAATAAATATTTATGTGTACCTATATT
>JBCEZV010000028.1:5127043-5162134 GCA_039654365.1 Cataglyphis livida | reverse complement strand
TATATATAATTATATATACATTTATTTATTTATTTTGCATTTTGAAAATACTGCTACGTAAATACAATATATATTATATAATTTAAACATTTAAATAAATTTTTAGTGATATGTATGTGGATGTAAAAATCTACATATGTATATATGTCGAAAGTATATATGTTTTATGAATTCTTACATATTTTTTAAACATATTAAAGATTGTAATAATACAATTAATACAATTAAGAATTGTAATAAAAAATAATTAATAATACACGCATAATTGCATATTATAATCATACGTGCAGTTCGCAAAAATATTTAAAAAATGTTAACCATATCTATGTTTGTAGCAGAAATAAAAAATCTGTTAAAGAAAATATATTAGCTAAAAAAAATATGATAATAGAAATTATATAACTACAAAATATACGTGTAAATTAATTCGATTAGTATCTTTTGCCATTTAAAAGAAATGATTGATCATTAATGGGGAAGAACAGATTGCGAAATTGATATTCTATTGTAATTAGATTATTACAAAGCGGATGTCTTCGTATTTTGATAACCTTGTCCAGAACAAGGTTGCTAGAGATATTCGCTATGTCTAATATTATGCGGTAATCAAGGTAGGTCAAGGTTACCATTAAGAAGTAGAGAGATCGCATCTCTTTGTTATTAGAATTGTAAATCCTTTATGAAGCAACTTTACAACTAAATTTATGAGCAAAATTAACGCGTTATGTATACAATTAATTACAGCTTACGACAAAATAAATACTTTTGTTCAAAATTTAAAAGAAATATAATTTCTTGTTTTTACGTCTGTATTATTTAAAATTCAAAAAATGCTTAAATTATTATATTTACACACAATAGTTACATTCTCTAAATCAGAAATAAATGTACGAAGCTGGAAGTATCGATTAGAAAAATTTTATATCTCTATTAAAATATTTTATAAGAGATTTAAATTTTTTCTGATTAATTAATTCACAACGTTTAATTAAAAATTTTAGTATTAGAATTTTCATCAATGCTTTGCTTTGAAAATATAAGAAGCTCACACTACTGCCTGTTTGAATTCAAATTAATTAAATCTTCTGAAAAATAATTTCGATAAAAATCATTTAATCGAGAAATCGATTAAAAACATGTTGAATAATTTATGAGTTTTTTTCCGTAATTCTTAAATATTTCCTTGTTCTTGTATGTAATGTAATAGTTTAGAATGTTGCAACGCGATATATGAGAGTGACATAAGAAATCTATTTATCGTATAATATGATAATATCGTATAATATGATAATATGATAATACGATTGATTGAATACTATATGTATTTAATGAAAACCGAGTGGACTTTAATTAAGATATATATCTCATGAGAATTAGTCGCAGTTGCCTCGTGACTGCGTTGACACTTGCGCAGTAATAGAATAATTGAAGTTCTAGGTCAAAATTTCTTCCTCAGTCTCTCTCTTTCTCTCTTTGTCGACGATTATGCGAACTATTCATCATCTCCTTTCACCGTCACACTTTGTTAAGCGTAGCAATCTCGCGAATTCGTTCGCAGTTGTTCGTTTCGATTCTTCATCGTCATCTCCGCGACTGGTTATCCAATCCTTTTCGATCTCGCGTATACGTTTATGCTATACGACGGCATACTTACATCGTGACCTATATAAGTGGCAGAAGTTGCTTGATCGGCTTCGATCGCCGACCGAGTCCATAGATCCTGACGGATCGTTAGCGCTCATGAACTTTGCGCGTCGTGTATATGATTTCCTGTATAGCGAGAATCTAACGATGATTAAAAGAAGACGCGAAAGTCAAGGGTGATTTGGACAAGGTCGTAAGAAGCTCTCTCTTTCTCTCTTTCTCTCTTTGAATTACTCACTCACATACACACACATATACATACTCTCTCTTTCTCTTCCTTTCTTTCTCTCATTTTCTTCCTTGCTCTTGCATTCCTCGCGAGCACGTTTTCCGCCCAAGGGTTGTATCATGGCAAATTACATGATTTCTAGCCTGTGAGTTTCTTTATCCAAGTATCTACTTTCATAATTCTCTCGATAATTATTTCGTACTAGTTTATCTAATCATTATATTTCCTCAACATTTCTTTATAATATTTTGTTTTACACATTTATTTAAAATTTACCAATTTTTATCTAAAACAAGATGATTTCCCTATTCAATTTTATTCAATACGATATATTAGTTTTTATCTTCTTGCAAGACATTTAACTTTTTACATAAAATATGTAGATTTTGAATCGTATAAAATACTTGAAAAATTTTATTAGATATATTAATATTATTAATTTTTTAGATGAGACTTAAATGTCATTTGTTGAATATATTTAACATATTATATTTCTTTCGAAAACAACACATATGTGTTTGTTTTTTTTTTTATATTGATGAGAAATCATAAATTTATTTTAGTCCCTCAAAAAGATAAAATAAATTTTATCACGTGCTCGATTGCGTAATAGTTGTAGGAAATTCGTAAACATTACCTCGTACAACATCCCTAGCGAGAAGACAACTTGAAACGCGTTGTACACTATCAGGACACTCCTGAGTTTGTATGGCTTTCTGTTGGCCATCATACGCGGCCCGAATATGACAACTCCATATAAATAAAGGAGCACGATGAGAAATGTCGGTATAGGCGAATCCATCAGCGGCCAATCATTGACACGTGGATCCGAGACCGTCGTGAGAATCTCCGTGTATTGATCTAAGGCCATTTTGACCAGACCTTGAGCGTCTACGAAAGTCCTGTTTGAGTCCGTCATTTCGAGCCTGAGTTCCGGCTCCCTTTCCGCTACTAATTCCGCTGCTGCCGATGCCATTTCTAGAAAAAAAGAATGCGAAAAATATTGTTAAAAACAAACTTTACCGTTTAATTAAATTGAAAAGTTTCAAAATTTTACATTAAATCAGAATTTTTAAATTGGAGAAAATGCTTTACCGGATTGAATGACGAAGGAAAGATATTTTAGTGTGTAATAGAAATGTAAATGCGAGAAATATTTTATTTGAATACTATTAATATATATATATATATATATATATATATATATATATATATGCATGCTAATTATCATTATTTTTATTGCTAATCAAGAATGTGGAAGAGTGGGAAGTTATTTCCTTGAGAACAGAAGGATTAATGTTTTAGTAAAGGCTCGTGGAATTTCAGGTCTTTGCATATCAAGGCTTAATAAATATATTAGTTAATAAATATTTAGTTTGATCTGGTTCATTGCTGGATAGTCTGTATTCGCGTGGGTTGCGCTTGTATTAGTTGTGCACGATCCAAGCTACAATCAGATTGATTTCTCGTTCGAGTCAGATTTGAATATTTCCATATTTTATTGGACAAGGTATTCTACAATTTTGTCGAGCTGTCTACAATTATCTTATCTCTAATCGAGAAAATCGTGCTCCTTATATGTTATTAATAAAATTGAATAAAGTAAAATTTTATTAAAATTTATATGATTTTTGGTGTAAAATAATTTATTTGAAAGAATCAGTAGAATATTTTTGTCACTTTAATTACGTATATATATATACATATTTTTTTTTTATTTAAATTAAAATTATTAATATTCTAAATATCTCAAATTTTAATTTATTTAAGGAACTTAAATAAATTAACTTATTTTTTTTTATGAACGTGTATTTTTCTTTCTTTGCATATGCACGTATTGTATGTCATGGACTGACTGAATTGCATTCTCTCAAACAATGTAATTTTGCAATCGGGCGAATAACTCTTTCCGTTCATGTTGATGCAATTACACATACGTATAATCCTAATTGTCGATCGAAGCGAGTCTAGCTATGAACATGAACGTAACGGGTCGGAGAGTTCGCCGAGGATGTCATTAAGAATCCTTGTTTTATTGCAGTCATTATGCCACGCTTTCGCTATGACTTTATGTCAACCGATCTCTTTTCCTTCTCTTCCTTTTTTGTCTTCATCCTTTCCATTAATCACTTTGTATTTTTTTTTCTTTGTCTTGTTTTGCACATAAAATAAATCACTTGGCTTTGTCTTAAGCGAGCGAAATAATAGAAACTTATATTAATACTATATATATATATATAGTATTAATCAAATTTTAATATATCAGTTTCTATATTCAAATGAATCGAACAGATGATGTACACATGATTAGCGCTAAATCGCATGCATCATCGTCATTCAACAACTAACGATGCTGATTTATAACGATTTCTCGACGGAGGCTAAAGCTTTCGGACAATATGATTTTAATGTCAAATATAAACTAATGTGAATCAGCGGATTTAATCTTACTATATCCAATATAATATGCACCGTTTATAAATTACATGTGCGGTTGCAATCTTCGAAATAAGATGAAAAGAGAAAAAATCAATATAGCCACAGAAAAAAATAAATCATAATTCTTTTAGTTTGTCGAAGATTATCTTTGTATCTCTCTAGTAACTTTTATGATATATATATATATATAGGTATACGTAACTGTGCTTAAGAACATTTGATCTTTGACAAGTTTTTCGTAATCGCGGGACAGTCATGTTGTTGATGATAATCGAATATTGTGCGTGTGTATGTTTAGAACTCTATTACGTACCACACTTTTCGAGATGTAAAGCTTGTCGTTATTACTATCGCAGTTGTTGCCGACGAACAGCACTAATTCAAAAATGACACTTTCTCATCATTCGTGGCGTGAAAAAAATTTATATCACGTAATCTTATGTATCTCGCATCAATACCGTTTTACCACATGGGTCATTAGATTACATCCTCGTAGATCTGATGATTTATGTCAGATTATTATACGTGAGTCGTGCGAATTTTCGCGCGACGACGAAACCGATTTGTATAACGCGACCGGAGGAGACAGTCTGTCCTCGTAAGAGATCGTAATCGCGTAAATCATTTTCGCAGTACATTTTCACTTCCGCGCCCAATTTGCGACTCTACGTAATCACCGTCGGTGCATTTCTTTTTCACGTTAAGCGACACCGGCTAATCGAATGAGCGGGATCGCGAAAATAGTCACGACTGCATCTTCGCGATTTGTAACGCTCGATTGCTTATGATTTCCTTATTTGTGATGTAATTCGAAACTTTCGGCAGACGCGCGAGTTAAGTATTATTATAATTTCATTAAGATAGAGTAGAGAGAATTGCATCTGGCATGACGATGTTCTCATAATTTGATTACTCATGATTTCCGTAATCGTGATGCAACCTACAATATGTAACTTCATGTTATATTAAAATCTTTTAAAGAATATTTTTGCATATATAAAAAATTTATCATAGATATCCTAAAATTATCAGTTTATTTGACAGTTATTCAGAAAGCCGAGTTCTAAAAAAATAGCTTGAAAAATTTAAGACATCTTTATAATTTGTTTACGATATATACTTTCCCAAACTTTTAACTGTGTTATTTTCAATTATGTATCATAATTATGTCTCATTGTGTAAGAAAAAATTCTTCGAATAATCATATGTAATTAATATTAAATTATTAAATTATGTCGGAAATTTCAAATAATAAGTGAAAGAGAAAGAGAGAGGGAGAGAGATTAGCGAAACGATTATTCCAAGGATATTTCTCAAACAATGAGCGGCACATAGTACATAATTTTGCCCAATTATACGCGAACAGGGAATATATTGTAACACTTGTATTGCATTTATTCATGCTCCCGGTTATCGAAATTTAATTATAAATCCCGCTTAGAAAATGGACACGGGGAATGAGCAGGTGGCAAGCAGACCAGCAAAGTAAACGAGCCGCGATTCGATTATCGCCGCTGCGGAGGCCGGGACCGGTATGGTGTTCTGAGGTGCTGGCCGCGTGTTTTAGCGTTTGCGTAATTGATATTGCAGTTCCGCGGACTGCGAAAACTGGAGTAATAGCTATACGCGATTGAAGGTTGCTCAATGTCGTTGCGTGGCCCTTTCTTTACGGCCAGATTTTACCTGATCACTTCTTACATAGCGTGCATGCACATGTGCGTGCGTATTGCGTACGTACATTAAAATGTAGAGACGTAAGTTCTCTTACGGCCCTACATTTCTCGCGAGCAAGCTTCGTTGCATTCCGCAACGAACGGATTTCGCGTCATCGGATGCGCGTTATTTAAACACGATCACGTGTCATGTCGAGGATGTCAATGTTGCTTATGATGATTAAAATTACGCAAAAACGGGTTGCACTGTTTATCGAGAGAATCTAGGTTAACGATCTAAGTTTCTACGAATATTTCCACTAGTGTTACTTAAGTGAAAGTATTATGCACGTGGATCTTTCGTTAAATTTAAGATTTATTGAATTTTTATTCGCATTTTATTTATTATTAAGTACGTACTATATTTAAATTTTATTTTAGTATATATATTTATCGTTTATCTGTAGTTTTCTTTGCTATGAATCTATAATTTACTTACCTACAGAATAAAAAATTAATAATTTCTTTATATATTAATTATATTATACGTTGTTGAATCAGAAATCTGTTTTAAAAAATGTTGCAAAAAATCTGCTTTTAAGTCACGAAAATAGATATTTTTCTCTTATATGAGACGGAAATAAGATGTTGAGAGACAGAAGGAGAAAGCGAGAGAGAAATATGCCTTTGGATCATAAACCCTTCAAACCTATTCACTTTACTTTAATTAATACCACTATAATGATATTAAGTTTATCGGGGTGAGCGGTGGATCGTTAATCTGACAAGGTTAATAACGGCACGCGTTTTACGCGAGGAATCCGACATGCGAATCCTGATTCCACATCGTCTCATCTCGTCTCACGGTACCGGCACATCGCGCAGACGATCCATAGAACAAAACGGTACTCGTTACATAGAGAAAGTCTCACGCGACCGCGAAAATACAGAGGATGATGAGATCGGGAGAAGGTGGGGTGCGGAGGGAGATGGAGAAAGAGAGAAATACCGTGTAGACAGTGTCGTAGACGAGCTCTTCCTCAATGAAAGAGAGAGAGACAGAGAGACAGAGAGAGAGAGAGAGATTCCGATGATGTGATGGCAACATCCATGCGGCCGGATGGCTCTTTGAGTTTAGTGGGTAAGTGGGTCGTCCCGACCGTTTAATTGCCGATCAGCCTCTGCCCGTATCGGCTGTGTAACGCAAGATATTTGCCGTTGTCATGCCACGGGGAAATGGCTCTTCCTTTTATTCTCCCCTTTCTCGATCTCTACTTCTCCCTATCTATGCTTCGCACTTTCTCAGATACGATCTTCTCATTTCCTTTTAGCGCGCGCGCTTCTTCTTACTTTCTGATCTCGTGCGACTAATTAATGCCGATGAAAATTTGAACGCGTGTGTATCACTTTTGCTTGGCGAGATTGTTTTCATCTTTCCGTGACATTTCCATCAAATTAAAGATCATTCATCTGATGATGTCTAATCTTATTTATTACGTCATTCTATAAAAATTTACATATTTTTCATTCCTCTGCCTAATCTCTGGAAATAAGAATTATTATTTTTTTTTTTTATGCATGTATTAAATATGGTCTAATTTTACGAAGAATTTGTATTGAGCTTCTCTTTCTCATCTCGCTTTCTCGGTCGATTAAAAATTATTTTGCTTTGTCAGCTTTTTGTTTCATATGTATAATAATCGTTTAGCAATCTTCTTGATAAGAGTTAATCGATTAAATCGAACTTGCTTAATGGTATTGTTGGTTTATGCAAGCAGACTGCGATTGGTTCGATTGCAATCAGGAAATTAAGAAATTGCGGTGTTGATGCGGCATCTTGACCGAATTATAATTGTGAAGAAAATTGTTAAGAAAGCACATTCGCAAAGCACATTAAAACGTTAATAATTAAGTTAATAATTAAAAAATAATTAATTATCATCTAAAGAGAAAATATTATAGCTTTATGAAGTCGTTTCTTATATTTATTAGAATTAATTAATTATTGTGAAAGGGAGACATAGAGAGCACAATATTTTGTATATGATTATTACAAATCACATGATGTGCTTATTTTGATCTTTATTCCTTCTTCTCCATTTTGTTCATTTTTATTCAATTTAATATTTTCTTAAACAATATGCTCACTGCTATTCTTATCGATGCTGTTTTAGCGATTGTTTTTCCTTTGTGCCCGGAAACGAATTGTGCCCTATATCACAGAACGGGTTCTTTGTCGATTTATACATCATCATGCAATTCTTTTTGTGCATACGAAAGAAACGGGTATTATTCACTAATTTCTCTGTGCTACTAGCCTGTTCTTGCGCGATCGAAATCTATCGACTTTTAAGAACAGTTTTCACCGCTTTACGTAGGTAACGACGTCGTTTATTCAGAAATGTTTAGGTAAAAGCGCTGATTTATGATCGTACTATGAATAATGATGATATATATAATGATGATGGTAGTAGTGGATTCAGAAATAGTTAGGACCTACGAAATATAATGATGTAGTACATTTAATTTCAAACATTTGTGACGAGATCAAATTGACTCAAGATTATACATGCAAGTGGCAAAGATTAGGATAATGATTAGGATAATGATGAGATATAAATCGAAATAATGATGAGATATAAATGTGATGCCACATATTTTCTATTCTGATACAATTAGTAATTGTCCCTCTTTGAAAATTTTGTAATACTTTTTAAAAACTTCTCAGGGAAAAGAGGGAAGGCACAGGAGTAAAGTAACTATGTCATAACTTTATTACTGGATTGTCGTAAAGAGATTTAAATCAATACAAAATTACGTACATTCTCCTCTCTAGGTTACTTATTCTTCAGATCATTTTCTCAAGTTTCAACATTCCTCTTCTGTAGAAAATCTGCTAATCGATTAGCAGATTGTCCTGTTTTCTTTTATAAAGAAAGTAGATGATGGTAGTAAACGATTTGAAATAATTTATACAAAGCAAAGCACATTTGCATTTTTTCAAAATTTGTAATTGAAATTTATTGCTCAACATGAGTCACAATCTTGTTTGACTGCCCAATGAATAATGAGGTGCAATAAGTATAACAATGACGTCATAAAATATTTTATTCCATATGGTTCTCGTAGTTTCTTTCCCATTTTTAGAGGAATTAATTATCAAGTGCGTCATCAGTTTTCAATTCATCGTTCTAACGTTTTATCTCGACTTTGCTCCCAGTCAGCGAAACGTAAAAATCACATTTGACTTTTTGCTCGACGTGAAGGCACGTTTTTTCGACTAATATTGTTTTTGCTTTGAAATTTCTTCATAAAACTGAATAATTTTTTATTGCTTATATTTTTGCTTACTTATGAAGAAGACAAATTCCTAGTAGCTGATCGAGAAACAAATCGCGCTAAGTAATTCAAAGAAACATTTGAGGATCGCTAAGAAATAATTTATATAAAAATATAATAGGTATATATGCAGACTTACAAAATTAAAAGAAACAAAGATTGGCAAGTTTCTTTTTCTCAAAATTTTTTTTTTGGAGGGAAAATTTTTTTAAACAGAATATTGTTATATAGATTTCATTAAAATCTCAAGTTCTGGATGTTGAATATAACACATCACTCAATAAGTCCCCGGTCTGACACATATATGGCAACATTGTTGACAGACCCACGTGATTTCTAAAAAAAAATTTGTTTTTCTTAGTTAGACCGGAGACTTATTGAGTGATGTGTTAATATTTAGACTAGATCAGACACTAATATAGATTAATGTTGTTAACTGATATGCTAAATGCGTAAATTAGAAGGTAATGAAGGGGAGATGAAAGCGTTGTTAAGGTTAACAACTGCCTGCAATTACCTGTAATTCTCAAGTGTTTCAATGTCCTCGATTTGGATAAAAGCAACGATACCTTAACGCTCTTTCGAAATTCTGCAGTCTCCGTTGGAGAGATCTTAGCCTTGACTAGTATAAAATATCTTCAGAGCTTTACAGAGAGATGTATTGTGTCACATGAAATCGTGCGTTAATGTCTAGTGTAAATACGATTTATTTCTTTCTTCGCTTCAACATTTTTTGCATCGCGATGATCATTCATCTTGGCAGAGACTCTAACGAAGCGCTTATATTACATTAATCAGATGATAATTTTATTATCTCTCTATTCGTATAAAATGTAATGAAAATCTTAAGAATATTATTAAAGCTAATGAATTTGGCGAGTGCTTAAAAAGAGAAAGCTTAAAAAAATCTTTTTCTTGACTTTTTTGCATATTGAAATTGAATTTTAAAAGTTTAATGACCAAAAATGCGATATAAGAATTACATATACATATTCGAATATGAACTCGAATTAGATCAATCCATCGAAGAAGATATAATATTTTGTCAATATTTTATACAAAAACATTTTTTTTTTTTCATTCAAAATTATCTGAGAAACAAATTAATTTGTTAGGAAATTATATATTATTAATTATATAATTCACTATGTAAGCTGTGTTTTCGCAAGTTTCCATAAAAAAGGAAGAAAAAAAGATATTTTGTTTAATAGCATGTCGAGATTTTTACGAAACACATTGGCATTTGCAATTTTTTCGATGAGTAAAATACGCATTTACGATTTATTAAAGATTGAAAGATTTATTTTTCACTTTAAATGAATTCACTTTGAGTATAAAAAAAGCATCAGAAATTGTCGATGTCCAGATAAATTGTCAATGTTTATATAAATAATATTCTTGTTTATGTTTTTATTTAATTCATATTAAACTATTATAAGAAACTTAACATATTTTTATAATAAGAAAAAATATTCTTATCTATATATAGCAAAAGATCTCTGAATACTCACAATCAAAAAAGATGCAGGAATCGATCATTATTACGTGATTATAATTATTTATTTATTAGAAAATAATAATTTAACAAAATGTCTATTTATTTTTTTGACATCCTGATCTTGTTTGTTCATTTCATGGCAGATAACAGTAATTAACGATATTACATACTTATATACTTACGGCTGATTTTTTTTTACTGGCATATCATTATTGATCATTTGCATTTAGTAGAGGTAATACAAATGCAGTTATTAAGTTCCAAATGATTTAATCTGTACATTTAACTTATAATCCATATTATATATATGATATTATCTGGATTTTTTGTTTATGTGATTGATATAAAGAAATTAATTTATATATATATATCTTTAAACTGCTTTTAATGAAAATAATTTAAATTGAAATTACAATTAAATGGAACAATTATATATGTTAATCTAGAAAAAAGAGAAAAATGATAAGAATTTTGAAAAGATATATACAAAGTGCAATAAATTAAAAAATGAATTTATTCATCTATAAATAAATTAATATTCTAATAATTGATCCAATTTTAAAACAAAGCAAAATAATCAAAAGTCAAACAATTAACACGATACGGATTATTGAAAAGCTATCATCGGAATGGAACATTATTAATGTCAACGTATCTTATGTCAAAGTTATCTTATCGAGTGAAATCGGTGCGACGACCGCTTAAAAATAATATAGTAATTGCGACGAGGAATGTGTGCCCGAAGCCATTTTTGCCGAAGAGTCCACATACCGAGGGGATTGTAAGACATGATTAAAGCTAAAAGTGATACCAGTAGAATGACTTACCTCTTTGTCCGTTAAACTGACCAAGATGACGACGATAAGTCGAGCCAACACCTCGCTAATCCGCCCACGATCCGGTGCGCCGTCATTTGTGATGCGAATTCATATACGCGTGGTGGTGGCGGCGGCGGCGGCGGCGGCGGCGACGATGATGATCGATGCCACACCAGACAACACACTCTTCCTCCCGCACGAGCTCTTCCTCTACGATGTCGGACCGTCGAGGATGTCGTTCGACAACGGCGACGGAAAAGGCAATGACATCGAACGTCGCTGGTGGGCCACCTCGTTTTTACTCGGGACTCGTGTTTACACGGCACTGCTCGGTCGCTTCTCACATTCCTTCGTCTACGACGCAATCCTCACACACTCTCTCTCTCTCTCTCTCTCTCTTTCCTTCGATCGCTACTTGCTCTCTCGTTCTTCGTCTCGCGAAACTCGTGCACTGTTGACGGATCACCTCTTCTTTTTCGCAACTGTTTTCCTCCTCTCTCTTTTACCTTCCATCCATCTCTCTTCCTCTCTCTACTTTTCCTTCTCTTCCTTCTTCTATCGAGTTACCTCGCCCACCCGCAAGTACTTTTCTCTTTCTCTCTCTCTCTTTTTCTATTGGTCTATTTTTTGCAATAGATATTCGCGCCAGCAAAAAGGTGACTTTCGGACAGTTTTCTCGCCGATGACGATGAGCCGCACGCGCGATGCACTTCCCACTTTTTCCTCTTCTCTCACTGTCCCTTGCCCTTCGCTCTCTTCCCCTTTAATTCTACACTTTTGCCTGTCTCGTTTCCTCGCATTCATATGCGCGCGCGTACACACACATGAACATACACGAGCGTCGCGCGCACGGGAAAGCGTACACGTCGCCGTTGACCGTTTTTCCGTTATCCTCTCGCTGTTTCGATCGCGCAAGTCGCTTCTACGATTTCACGCGCACACGATCCGGAACACGGACTCCCCGATATCCGCGCACGACACTCCAATCGCTCTTCTGTTTCCTCGAATAGAGACGAACAGTCTCGTGGAGACGAGACGGGCACACGCACACTCGTGACACGGTGACACACGAGAAAGCTGGTGGAGCGTCAGAGAGCGTATTGGATGCAGTCGACGATACTCGGGACGCCAGCCGGCTGTTCGATGCAGCTGTCATCTCGCGGTCGTTCGTGGACTCGTGCGAAGCAGTGGCGCGAAAGTACAAAGTATCTCTTTCTTCTCAAAAGAAAAATCAAACTGAAACCTTCGCGAGATATTAATAAACTTTGCGAATATTTATGTAAATATATAATGATAGAAAAGAAATAAAGAAAGAAAATCAAAATCAAAATATTTGACGTTGACATAATCTTTTTTTATTTTTTCTCCTCTTCTCTAGTAAAATGCGATTCAATTTTTTATATATAATAAATATTATTTTGATTGAATTGAGTAGACGCCAACTAAAAAATGTTTCTCGATCTCTATGTCATAACTATGATTATTAAGAGAATCTCATTTATTCCCGCGCTCATGTTTTTCGAAAATGAATCAATATTATTTAAATGTAATTTAAATAAAACAATATTGCGATCAAAAGAAATAAATCTATGCATCGACTTAATTCGCAAGCATTAAATTATATCCGTGCAACGAGTGCTTGTCGAGAGGGCGTTAGCATGCGGCAATTTTTCGAAAACAAATTTTACGCTGATACCTTGTCAATTATTACCATTTGTTTTTTTTTTTATGCACGTGTTATCACATATTTGTAATGTTCTAAAAATTCATATTTTCGTTGAATCAAGATTTATTATATGTGAATAAAAAAATGTCGCTAGTTGCATCTTCCTATATTTACTGCAAATATAAAATATGATAAATAATTTAGGTTTTTATAAAAAAATAAAAAAAAAAACAAAACATCTAAAATGTTATTAAAACTTAATTATATATTTTATATACATTTATTATTAATTTTGGAAAATATATTTGGTAAAGAACCGATACCGAGAGAAAAAGAGAGAGATTCTCGGTCGGTCTATCCCTATTGATGTTCGGTAAATTGCCGGGTGATGTCGTAAGATGATATCCAACACATGATGAAAGCACTTTATAAATAGTAAATGTCTTTTATGCTTCAAACTTATTTTTAACATTTATGTCTTACATTTTAAAATATTAATTAAAACTTTTTTATAAATAATTGTAAAAAATGAAGCTGACTAGATGTGCTGAAAAATTATAAAATATTATAGATTACATATGTATATTGATAAAAAAATCAATTCTTTATAAAAATAAATATTAAAAAAAAAGAGATATAATTAATGCTACAAAAAATCAAAAAAACCAAGTTAAAAATTATTCTTTTCGCTGGTGAATGGCAAGTCGTGTCAGAGATAAAATTTGAACAGAGTGTCCAATGAATATTGCAAATCCGTCTGTGTTGATTTTTGAGCAGCGTCGCACGTTTCGAATGATGTGATGAATGTTTAATTTCATTGCTCGCTTATAAATTCGTATATCATGTATGTACAATGTAAAATAAATATATCGATGATGCAAGAACTGTCCGTTAGTGATGCAAAAATTTTTTGTGTCTATAAATCTCATGCAGAATTTATTGTATTCATCGTATATAAGACAGATTATGAAAAAATTGTTGCGTTACAATTAAAGCGCTTGAAATCTATGGATGTCGAGTGCTAATCATAAAAATTAGTTTTGGGAAAAAAATTATTAATCTTTTACATTGCAATAATTATTATAGCCATTGCACATTCTATGCACTCATAAATTCTCCCTCGCACAATAATTTTCGCACAATAAATTAAATGCAAATCATAGCTCTCACATGGCTTATAAAGAATAATTTGGATTTTTTTATTTCTATTCAGTATAAGCCTTATATTTATATTTGTATTACAATTGGTAATGATAAGAGTTTTGAAGCCAGTTAAAATACCATGAACAACTCGCTTTTAGACCTTAAATTTGATTAAGTGAATTTTCTTTCTGTCTGAATCATGGATTTAATTGTAATTCAAAACAAGATTCGATTATATTAGATCTGGGACTGACTACAGAGTTTATAACGTTTTCAAGCAAGGTTTAATCATTCTGAAAACGATTGAATCCATCTTTCCATGAATATAAATTCTATCAAAAATATATTTTGAATCTGATTAATATAAATAATATATTAATAATATAAATAATATAAAATATCTCGATTGACGCTATTTTGATTTTAAAGCACAAGATTCTTTATCGATTTATTATTCGTAAATATTAGCCCTGATTAATCAATTAAACGCTTGCTCGAAATATTTAATTGATTAATCTAATAATCCAAATCCATCTTTAATAATTCAAGACTGATTTTATGACGTCATTAATTGCTTTTGGAGTGATCAAATTTGCTTAATTCGAAAACGTTATTAGCTGGTTCACTAAGAGACAACGCGATACGCGCCCTTAACACGCTCGCGGGCAAACTAAGGCGCCTTGCCAAGAACAGCTCGCCAGCCGCGCTTTCCGGTTCATGTTTTATAAATACTGCAGACGAGCAAACAGTGCACCGAACACGGCGGATCAGTCGTGAAATTGTTCGAGGTGCGTGGCCGAGCGCGACGTGCCCGCCTCTTCGATGAGAAAAGGAGATATATTAATATATTCTCACGTTGATCCTCCTCAGTTTCGCTTTGAACCGCTTGTGCCCGCTTTTTAAAGCGACAGTTTTACTCGTGAATGCGTCCCCTTCCTCCACCTCGGGGAGAAACGTGCGTTTCCTTCATAGTATTAATTGTGTGTCGCGTTCGCGCGCTGTGTGTGTTCTTATTTTCTTCGAATTTCGGTGCGAGAAACGTGAAAGTTTGCGCGAGAAAGCACGCAATCTGTAAATTTGTGTAAACGATCTCACGCTTCTGAACGCGTTCGCGTTTCTGTGAATCACGAGCGGAGCGGAGACTTGTGTGCGCTTACATAAATAACGACGGAAAACCGACTAGCCGCGATTTCTAGCAATTGTAAGTTTTTTGCGACCATATGAATGGAATTTATAAAATGTGTCAACTAAATGTTTTGCAGATTTGGCTGAGTGTTTTGTCTACTAAGAATTCTTTTTTTTACATATATACGTATATATTATATATAATGTATATTATATATAGTATATAGTAATCTAACAATAAGATTTGTTTAATTAAATAAATTCAATTTAATTCGATATATCACATTTTACAAAAATCTATATATATTAATATTAATATTTTTAATTTAATATTGCAATTAATATGAATAATTTTAATATTGCATTTCTTATTAATAAATGGATGCGTATTTTGCGAAGAAATGAAAGGAAGATATCCGTGTATATTTATTTTCATCGTACTAAAAGATTGCCGGAAGCCAGAAGTACTGCTTATAATTGATTTATTATTCGTAAATATTTTATAACAATCTTGTGCGTCAGCAAATCGGATAAATACGTCCGCTTTCCAATTACTAGAAATGTTTCGGAAATGTTCATCCTGTATCTATTGTCGACGATGCAATCTGCCAAATAATACATGTATACGGCTTGCAAATTCCTCGTGAAATTTGTAGCTTCTCTCGCCCGGCATCTTACGCAACGATTATACATGGCATAAAAATACTAGCCGGCGTTCGACTAATCGCGAGATGCACCGACACTCATCGAAATGCGATTTCCAGTCTTTAACGATTTCTCGTCGGGAATAAAATCGCGTTATTCTCATTCAATTGTGTTTTGTCTCCGTTATTGCGCATTTACTTATATCATTTGTGCAATCCGAATTTTGTCGCGCGATATACGGGGTGTCCATTCAAAGATGCCACCTCCTTTTATCTTTTAAACTAAAAGAGATAGATCAAAACAAATATGTATATAAATTTAAATGGTTCAAACTAAATTCTATTATGAAGTGATTGCTGCCAAAAGTTATCTTAACAAAAAGAGAGGTACGCATAATTTTTTTATAATAATGTGGATATTTCGATATGATAAAAATTGTAGCGCTGTTTCGAAATAATATAATAATAATTTATTAACACAGATAGCTTTTGGAAGCAATCATTATGCTCACAATAGAGTTCAATTTGAACCATTTAACTTGATATATATTTGTTACGTTCTATCTCTTTTAATTTAAAAGATAAAAGAGTAGCCACTTTTAGTGGAACACTTTGTACCTATTTTTGTAATCTTTATTAACATATTAACGTCTACATTGAGTCATAATGCGATTCTCATAAATCGATTTGATGTTTTACAGATTTGGCTGCGTTTCAAGAAGCGCAATTTTTTTTCAAAACGGGCCAATGACCGGTGAGATATCGCGAAATTCATAAATGATAAAAAAAATGCAACATCGCCGGTAGTCACAATTGAATTCACATCAAATTGTGAAACCCTTTCTCGGTGATAAAAGGAAGTGGTGGATTATCGAGATGAGCGGAATGAAGAAGGCGATCGGTGGATCCATTCACAGAATACGCGAGTTCGAGCTCGAGAAGGTAATGCGTTCTCTCTTCCTCTTATGTCTCATTTCTTATGAAAATCGATCGCAATCGGATTTCGCTGAAATCCGGACGCTTCTTGTCGCGAATAAAGCATAAACAACGGCGAAACGAAACTTTTCCAGTTCCGAGACATTGAGATATCTCGAAATAGGATTCGCAAACGAGCAGTATTTCATTATGCTTGCTCGACTAACGGCCATTCTCCCGCCTGGCATTGCACCAATGTTTTCCTAACGAAGGATCTATGATGAGGACACGACGTTTGCGACCGTGATTCGTTGTCGCTCCCTTAGATTGTTTTGTGACTTTGTGCATATTTAACACTGAATCAGACTCATAATTTTCCTGTGATTAGTTTCTTGATGATACAGAGAGATGATGACACAGAGTTTAAGAATTTGAGATTTGATCGACTAAAAGAGTAAAGTATTTTTTTTATATTTAAGAATAATAATATAAGAATAATTTATATATTCACATTAAAAAAATATGAAAAAAATTGATGTCATCTATGATACTTAGAAATTAGTTAAACTTTATTCACAATTATAACTTTTATTATTATTTTTAATTTGATTAAAATTATTTTTGCGAGACCAACTTATAACGTTAAGTAAATAAAAATTTTATAATATTTATGTGTTAACATTTAATTATTTCTTAAAAAATAATTTTATTTTCTTAAGAAAACTTTCGCACTTTTTATTCACGTTTTACGCTTATCTATTCGAAAAACAATGTTTGCGTTATAATAAGATATATGATTCAATGAAACGATATTAAGAGGAAACCGTCTTATTAGTCGCAGCGTGTCGAGCTCGCATTGGGATCAAAACGTGTGTTCGAAGCGTGCGTCTGAGTAAAAATAGATGTTGCGTAGAGATCGGCGTCGGGTAGAACACGTCGTCGTTGTATTCAATGCGCGGCGAATAACGCATCGCCGTCGTGCTCGCGAGAGCTCCCTACATTTCCCTCCGGAATTGTATTTCCCCTGTGACCGTCGTGCGTGCTCGCGCTCGTATACTTTGTCCCGAGGCTGCCGGATTCCTTCAGTTATTCCAAAGCTCTCGGTTTCCCGGCGTTGAGTATCGGTTGCGCTTCGACTGCGAAAGTGCCTAGGCATCTCATTCGGGATTTCCTATTCGTACAGCAACGACGTGACTCAATCGATCACGACCGCATTATGCAGGAAAGCTCCTCGAAAGCTAACCATTTTCTGGACCAGGTAAATCTGATAGACGAGTTCGACATCCTGCAGATCGTCGGCGAGGGATGGTTCGGCAAGATCTTGCTGACGGAGCATCGCAGCACGCAAACCGAGATGGTGTTGAAGGCGCTACCGAAGGCGTACACCGGCATTTCGGACTTCTTTCGAGAATTTCATTATGGGTTACATCTGTCGGCGCACAGGAACATCATAACCACTTACGACGTGGCATTCGAGACGGCCGGCTTTTACGTTTTTAGTCAGGAATACGCTCCGCTCGGTGAGAGAATTTTTTCATGACGCTCGCACGCACGTGCGCCCTGAATTCTTTTATATATTCCAGATCAAGTGTGTTCGTTAAGTTTTCATCTTCGAATTTTTGATGCGAAAGTTTCTTATTAAATTGAGAATAAATTAAAAGAAACGTTTTAATTTTCGAGCAAGTTATAGATTTTGTTTTATTTTCACAGGCAATTAAAATCATACGTCAATGTACTATAGCAAAGTTTAATTTTGACATTTAATTATGACATTTAAAAACATATATCGTAAATCTAAAAGAAATCAATTAAGAGTATCTTTGTTGAAAAAGCTAAAGTTTCGTTGTCACAAAATCTATTATGTGCTATTTGAATTTCTAGATATTTCCTTATTACTTAAATAAAATTAATAAAATTAATCTTCATTTTTCTTTAAACGGAATAATAAGCTGCACTTAAATACTCGCTGTACAATTAGATAATCATACAATGTATGATAATGAAACTAAACAATAGCTTCAAATAATTCAGCAATTACCTCGAATAAGTGATATTAATTACTCATAAAAGCTTGTCGTTTACAAAGATCGAGGAAGTGGCCCTCGCATTTGATACGCCAATACGTCTTAGTCGCCGTATCATCGATTTTCAGGCGATCTCACGTCGAACGTGACAGAGACAGGGCTGGGCGAGCTTCACGCGAAGAGGGTGGTCAGACAGCTCGCTGCCGCGGTGCATCACATACACAGCCGCGAGCTGGTGCATCGCGATATCAAGCTCGACAACATACTCGTTTTTCGCAGCGATTTCTCACGTATCAAGCTATGCGACTTCGGTGAGACCAGGCGGGTCAACACCGTCGTGCGAAGGCACAACGAGTGGCTGCCATATTCGCCGCCCGAGGTACTGCAGATCGACACTGACGAGACGTACAAGTAATTATACATATGCTGTGATTGACTATGCGCCATTAAGAGGCCACGCCTATTTAAACCTCGAAAAATGAGTACATTTTCTAGATTTTTTTGCAGTGCAACGACTTGACAAAAATTTTTAATTTTTTAAAAATTAATGTAATATTATTAATTACTTAAATAAAAATCTTTAGCTTCAAAAAATTTTTTTTTAAAGTTATGCAAATATTTACAGAGCTCCTCCAATTCCACAATTTTTTTTTTTTTTTTAACATTAATAGCTATCTGTTATCCAAGTGTTTATCAAAATTTTAGAAAAATGACGACGTGTTGGAAAAGTTGGGTTTTCTTTCCTTTTTTTGAAAAAATGTCTATCTTTTTTCGTTTATAGCAATGGGGAAGTGGATTAAAGAAAAGACTTCGTTAGTAAATGCGGAATCTTATGAGGAACTCGCATGCAAAATTTGAAGTCAACATAAAAAAAAAAAATTATTTTTAAACTAAAATTTTTACTCAAGTACTTATAATATTATAAAAAAATAAAAAGTTTTTATTCAAGTCATTGTGCAAAAAAATTTAGAGACTATATTTATTTTTTCGAGAGTTTGGGTATGCCTTAATATTACATGGAATATATCTATTTTTAGAAAATTAAGAAAAAAAAAAAAATTTAAAACATAGAGAGCAGGATGTAAAATCAGCTGACTAATATTTTTATTAGGATGATACTGTTAAATATGAATACATTAAGAGAGGAATATTTCCTATCAAATATCAATCAGATTGCAGTTGTTTGACGTATTCATATATCTTTTATTTAAAAAAATATATGCTCGAGTTTTTTTTTACTTTCTTTCACATCTCTTTTGTGAAGCTTCCGCAGTTTTTCTTTTTAATACTCTATTTGAACAAACGCACAATTTTTTGGTCGGATGTCAAGAGCGGAAAAGAACTGTGCGTCGTATGAATGATATTTAACATATAACTCTCATCGTCAGTCGCTAAAGATATATATTCTAACGGCAACTTTCAGAGCTCGCACGTCGCACGATGTCTGGCAATTCGGCATTGTCCTATTTGTTTGCCTGACCGGATGCCTGCCGTGGCAAAAAGCGGCATTGGATGATCCGCGCTATACAAGATATCAAAACTGGCACAACGCGACGCTCAACATCGCCAAGAAACCGAAATTATTTCAGCTGATCAGCTCACGGGCGCAGAGGTGGGTCGCCACTCAGAATTCAAGAGAATGCAAGATTAAGCGCCACATCGGCTTGCATTCCAATACATCTTTTATTCGATACAGTTATTTATGACTGTTTATATTCTGGATTATTTTTCAATTTTTTTTTAATCATTCAAATTGTTAAGAATATTAATCATTTGTGACAAGCAATAATCTAAAATTTTAAATTTTAACTACGCTCTGTTATAATATAAGAGAACTTGCAAATAAATAGAAAGTTCATTAATTATTCGCTTTACATATATTTTGATATTTTTTGAAGATTGTTTAAGAGATTGCTGGACCCAAAAGCTGAAAAGCGGCCGGTTAGCGTCTTGGAGATAAATAAATATTTGGAGGACAGATGGTTGGCGAAACTCGGAGCCGAAAAAGCATTGAACGGTGATTTGGATTTGCATCGCGACATTGTTGACGATATATCGCAATGTCTTATGCGACATTTCTTTTTTCATTCGCAGGCGGCGCCGACGAGAGAGACGAGCTCTGTCCATCTATGTATAGCTTCCATAGTTCCTTGGAAGAGAAGAATCAACTCCTCCACACGCTCACGACGTATGGCATCGAGACGACGGTGGATCATTCGAAGAAAAAGGATCGCATCAGGGAGTGGATACAAGCTAGCGCGATCGTCGAGGAGACCGAGGGAGACGAGTCGGATATGTACGAGGACTCGGAATTCTATGAAGATGAGGATGGGGATAACGACGGGAACGAGAGTGAAGAGGCAGAGCCGGTCTCCATGAGAGGCAGACATTTCCCGGAGAGGCGTCCGAGCGCCACGACGAACGATCTTAGAAAGAGAAGAGGCAGCAGGGTCGCGCCGGCCCGAAAAGCCGCGTCGAAAAACAAAGTGGCCGTAAAGCCCGTCGAAAGGAAAATACCCTTTGCTCCTCAAGTGGCCGAGGAGCGAAAAACGATCGCGCGCTTCGCCAGTTTCCCCAATGGCGATCCGAGTCTTGCCGCTATGAAAAATGGCAGCGATCTCACTACGATCAATGTTACCTCCGACGTATCGTCAACGACGAACAATTTACCTTCCGGCGATCTTCGATCTTCCGTGCTCGATGCCAATGGCCGAAGTGTCAGGAATTCCGCGAAAACTAACGTTGATAGTCCTCGTGATGAATTATCGGTCACCGCGGTCACTACTTCCTCAGCCAAACAGTCACCTCCGAAAATTATGTCGGGCAATCCGGATGCAGTTAAAGCAAGAGCTGAAAGCAGAATACCGATGAGCCCGCAAATCCCAGCCAGGAAGAATCGCGCTCACACCGCGCCATTTCCTGACGCGCGGTCGGCCGAGAATCGAAATCGAGAATCGGCGAGAAGGGCACAATCCGCGACAATTTTGCCAACACCGGAAACCAATGAGAGCCCATCTCCGCCTCGGACGTCAACGAAGACATCAACGAGAACGTCACCGCATCCGATGACATTTCGAGCGGACGGTATATCCGTCGCAACGTCATCGACTCCGCGAACGACTAGATCAGCCGCTCCGGTCGTTCGGAATGATAGAGCATCCTCGATAACAAGTAATGCCGAGCCCCAACATCCGAACAGCGGTCTCCCTAGTCGAGTTGAAGGTTCGCCGCCGAATGTGACGCAAATTACGAAGCCGACAAACGCTCTCGCTATGTCAAGCGCCTCTCACTTGGCAATACAGAGCTTCAACGCTCTGCAGAATATCGTGGGCACATCCTTATCATCCTCGCCAGCGAATTCAATGTCGAATATAAATAAATCTGGTCAACAGATCGAGGAGATGACCGTGACTTATGGCAAAGACGCATATGAACACTATGGCATTGCTCAAGGTGCCTTACTACCAATGAGACTGAATATCGTCAGGCAAGATTCCACTGGTAGCGGTAATCGATCTGCGAGCAATTGAGATATAAACGAAAAATAATCGGATTATCTTTGAAGTCGCTCGTAGCTATGTATTCATGCAAATTAATTGCGATAAAACTGATGGAATATTATTAATATACTCGGAGATATTTCGCAGGAAGTATGTTTCCTGAAGAGATTCAACACGAATGAATAAAACGAAAGGAAAATATTTCAAGCAACATTAAATATGCATACTTGAACAATAATTTCCATCTAATAACGTTGATATCGTTATGAATGGTTGCTTCAGAAATTGCCAAGAATTTTGTCGGAACGCGTTAATATAAGATACTGCGCGCGATGTTAAGGTAAAATATAAAGCTGTTACGAAAATAACATTATAATAGAATCGCGCGCTGTATGCAGACGAGAACATCACGTTATGTGCATCATACTTCATTAGTTTCAAGGGATACTTATATTGCCACGTGTCGCTCGCTTCATCAAGCATAACGGGATAAAATCAGCTTGGCATCTCGAAAGAGAGATGCCACGCCGTGCAAGCGTGTCACCGAAGCCTTCTATCGTTTTCGATGATATAGAAAAAGATGAAGAAATCTTATCGACGCTAGTATTTTTTTTAACAGTTCCATTCTTTTAATGTGAATCCTGATTTATTTACGATGTTCGGGTATCTTTCTTTGGGAGCAGCATATAAAGGAAGATATGATTCGCGGAATGTGAATTAATGAAATATATGTATATGTGCTTTTTGTGATAGTAGAGATCATATGATGTACCATTGAATACAAGCTTAATAAATTAATAAATTAAATATTGAATATTGAAAGATTAATTTAATATTGAAAGATGCGTGAAACACGTGAGAATATGTGAAATATATGTAAAGCGATAATTTGTGCACTACTATTATCTACAGCCATATTATCATCGAAATGTGATACTTATTATTTCAATATGTTATTTATTTTTCGTATTAAAAACTTTATGTTACTCTATTATATGTTATATTGCAATAAATTGTTATATATTTCGCTCGCGACATATATAACCGTGACAATGTTTGAATATATTATACAATATTATTTCAAACACACACACACATGCTGTGTTTTACAAATATATATATCGCCCATAGCATAGGCGACTATTTATATAATTGTTAAATTTCATTTTCTGCCATTTTTGAAGCAGATTAACAAAAAAAAAGCAAGTTTGTAATGCATATTTGTATCAGCAATTTTTCGATCCTTTATAATCGACAATATTTTTGATGTACGATATTACTAGATAAAAAAATAGATCTTTAATGCCGCGGCGTCGTTAATTAGTTACTGTAGATGTTTGATATTACCTGATTTATGAACGGCGGCAGCCGTGACTATTAGATAAGCTTCCTTCGATGGCGAATTCCGTTTAAACTCCAAACTGCGTCGTCGCAAAGAAAAAGAGAGAGAAAGAGAGAGAGAGAGAGAGAGAGAGAGAGAGAGAGAGAGAGAGAGAGAGAGAGAGAGAGAGAGAGAGAGAGAGAGACATCACAGTTATTAACGTCTCTCAAGGTGAGAGCGAGGACGACATGGATGGATGAGTCGCGGGTAGGGGAGAGAAGGACGAAGTGGCGGAACGATGGGGCGAAAGGACCACGAGAGGGTGCGCGTTTGGCGATGTGGAAATAATTCCCCGGGTGGGTCGTGGCACGAATTAATTAAGAGATATGTAAGTAGCGCATATTGCGCAAGAGGCGCCATTACCGTCATCTTTGACGCCAAGAAGTAACGCGGCGACGTGCGAAAGATACGAAGGACCGTGAGGCGCGGAGGGTAATTTGTTGTTTATCGTCGGGAACTAACCGGCGGTATATTGCGGCACGAACGACGGAACAACTCAAAACTTTCCCGACGTGTGCGTTAATTATTATTTAAGTTTAACGTTACTCGCGGAATTACTAATTGACGTTTTTAATAACGCGCGCGGTATTAATATAAATTTCCCAGCGTCTCAACGTAATAAGATCGTGAGTTTCTACATTTGCGATTAACTTTCGTAGACATTGTGAATTGTAAATCAATTAATTAATTTTAACTAGGATATTACTTAATTAATAATAAATTATCAAGCTTATATTATAAGCTACACGGTTGCTTTAATAACATATCCTTCTGATAGAATCAATGTTGGGTGCTGTATGAGCCTAACATTTTGGACTACATGAACTACATGCCAAATAATTATCTGTCATACCCCGTGTCCGTTCACAAATATAATCGTGACTGTCCTTGACGTCATAAAATACAGCTATTAACGTAGCTGACCAAAGATCGTCGCTCTGCCGAGCGTCCTGCTCGACACCTTTACTATCGGTCCAAAAGCCATGCGGATGAAAATTGATGAAACCACAATTGGTGTTAATGGCGTACCACAACTTCCCCCTCGTTGTTACCATCCAACAACCTTCTGCATCCTCGTTACATCGCTTTCGACATCTATTTCGGGATCGATCGGATTTGTTTCAAAGTCGGGGGATCCGCGTGTGTAGTCCGGTCTGTGAGGATGTATGAATCTGTAATCGTTAATGTATTAATAATAAAATTAGTTTCCTTTTGCAACTTTTATGTATATCATTCCACATGAGATCAATCTAGGATCAATTTATTTTGCACGTCAATTTTAATTTAGAGCAAATGGCTAGAAGATTAATTTTACATATTTAACATTTTCAGATTATTTATTCATTATTAATTATACGATTTAATTGATAACTATTATTGTATATTTTTTATATACATTTGAGAAAAAACAGAGAGAAGAGATTTTCTATTCTTTTCTTACTCATTATTTTAAAAAATTAAATTTTTTAAATATTTCAGATAAATGTATACTTGTGTGTGTGTATGTGAATTACAACTTAACAAGATTGTGTGCGTAAAAGTCACTGGTTTAATATAAAGATAACTTCCGTCGTTATCAACAATTCAGAAAAATTCCTGTTTTAATGCTAAATGAATACGAGTTGTTACTTCGATAAATTAAAGCAAAGAAACCATGCACTCACATATCTTCGTTTTATCAATTATATTCTTCTTATTGTTTTAACCGTCATAATACTTGGCAAACTTTGTTTTCGCATCGTTAGTGATATCAAATTATATTTAACTAAAGAAGCCAAAGTTGTAAGAAAAATATATAACACATCACTCAATAAGTCTCCGGTCTAACTAAGAAAAACAAATTTTTTTTTAGAAACCACGTGGGTCTGTCAACAATGTTGTCATATATGTGTCAGACCGGGGACTTATTGAGTGATGTGTTACACGCTTATTTTTTTTAATAAAATAATTAATACATGATACATACATATCTCATTAATAAATACACAATTTACATATATATGCTAAGAATATCTAAATCTATGAATATATGTTTGTCATGTGGTCGGGTTTGAGTTTATCATGACGATATTTGCATGGGAATATCTCGGGCAGGCGAAGTATTAGCTCCGAGAGGAAGGACCTTTCCGCCGCGGAGAGAAACGGCCGATCTCACGCGGGGAATGCGTGCTCGCGCGCGCGTTGCAACGTTACCCGACACGTGGGACGTGACGAGAGAGCGTATTAATCGTTTATGGAGCGTGCAAATGCAAGCAACACTGCCCGCGACCCCATCGCCTCTCGGGCTTAGCCCCCCGCGCCGAGGCTTCGCCGCGTTCGTCATCCTCGTCGGCGCTCGAAATCGGATCAAATCGAAAGCAATCATCGCGCACCGATTGCCGGCACCGGGTACCCGACGACCCCTATCGCTAATTCGAAATGCGGTATTCGATTTGTCGCCGGCCGCCGACGTCGCCGACGTTTCCTATACGTGAATTAAAACGCGTTCGTCGAGGAAATAATACGGTAATAATGGCCGGCGAATATCATAATCGTTAAAGTGGACATACGCCGAGGAAGGCGCGTCGTTCTCTTTTACGATGCAAGCGATAATAAAACATATCGACGAGGAAATTCCAGTCGGGTGAGTTTATATCGCTCGTCACACTCCCTGCTCTCGCGCGCGTCTTCTCGTCCTCCTCGCCGTTCGTTTCCTACCGGGATGACAACCGGGTGTCGGATTACCGTCTTCCATTTCTACGTAGGTGTTCGAACGGCTGAATTAATCCCGGGCCGACTTTCGAGTCCGATGGCTAAGTCGCAGGTCGAAGGCTCGGAATATCAAAGACAGGATAGAACTTACAAGAAGACGCGAGAAACGGCAATCCAAGTCCAAGTTTCCCGTATGATAGAGACTCTATCACGACCAGGTTCATCTTACATTATGATTCTTGTCTCGAGTAGAGTTCTTGTAATTATTATAGTCATTAATGTGAGTATCGTTACGATTAGTATTGCAACGTTAGTTCCCTTCAGTCCAATCATCTGAGATATGTTATTCTGATTAATTATATCCATATCCCATATATAAATAAATTATTATCCCATATAAATTATTTATTTTCTTTTTTTTTTTTAATTACAAATACGTCAAGTAAATATTTCGACATTTCTTCAACTAAGAAACTCGAAGGCGGAGAGAAGGGATTGCCCTCGTTCCCCGACTGCGACGTTGCACAGCTACGCTGTGAACGTCTTTATGTAGGAAACGGAAGCGGATGTGAGTCTCCTTCCGTGTATTCTGGTAAACTCGCAGACTCGATGAAAGCGCTTCAAACATGTGCGAGCGCGTATACAACGGGCAATCCCTAATCGCCAACTTTTTCCTATCCTAGTCCTCCCATCCTAGTTCTCGTTCTTTGACTGTTGCGAGAAGAGGACGACATAGACATCGATTGCAGTTTATCCCGAAGCCGAACGAGCGATTGATCGTGCGCGAAATGGAATTGCTCTCGGGTACGAATGTAGGCAAATATTGATGAGATGAAAATTGAATATCAATGTGCTGTTAAGTTTCATACGATATTTTAGTTATCCAATTTGAAATACAAAAGCGTTCGCGTGTATATCGAAATTTAATATTCATTTAAATAATATCAATATTATGGCAATACAAAATGCATATCGATGTTCTTGCGAGTATGTACTATTATTTTCGGGGAGACAATTAATGAATAAATGTAGCATTGTTCAAACTGTGCGGCATTATCAAATTAACAAATTTCCACGTCGTGTAGTATGCAATTAAATGTATGAAATTACCCAGGAATGAAATATTTTCCATGAGGTGGATGCACAGATTTCCTATATATGTATCAACCACCATCGTAAAAATTACACATTTAAAACCCAAATTAAACAATGCTAAATAAAATGTCATAAAAGAATCTAAGCAATTAATTATTATTCGCAAACAAGTACTCTATTGGAAAAAGTCTTATAAATATTGAATGCGCGCAAATCGATCAAAGGCCATCTCATCTATTTGCGAAGGATCATTTCCGGCGCTGCTTTTGTCGTTCCATAATTGATTTAGCCAGAAGCTCGCTAAAATGATACAGCACGATTCTGCGCGTGTACAATATCGTCGGCTTTCGGATTTATTTGGGAAAAAAGATAGCCGCGCGCACATGAGACGCTGCTGGCTAAAACCGTACCCGCCGTGTGTGGGCGTCGTAACTATGTAGCGTGTTCTGCACTAACAGGTTCGTTACGGTTCGCTCACGTGAAGTGCGGATCGCCAAACGGCGTTGTAAATTCATCCCGATAATGCGGCCGCGCAGTAACGCATCTTACCTCGTAACGGATGACTGCGATATGACTAATACACTTTATACCGCTGACCGTTCGAAATAAGTCTTTATACGCGTAACGCGGTTTATGCCCCTGAATTTTGACAATTGTACGTGAGAATGAAATTCTTCTTCTTTAAGAAAAATTAACGTTTTCGTCTCGCATACTTTACTGTTAATTATAAATATAAATTAATATAATTAATGATAAATAATATAATTAATAATAATAAATAAATATAATTAATTATAAATGCGATATTCAAGTCGCGTATCCCTGACTATAATAGTTATCATATCTTGAGTCCAGAATAAATTTTTAAAACTAGATAAAATAAGTACTAGAGATATGTAATAAACATTAGTATCTTATACAAAATATAAGAGAGATTTAGAAAATAAAATAATAATTATAAATTCTCTCTATGTACGTGCAATGAAGACATTCGATACATGCAAAATATTAGAAACAATTAATTTTCGATAAACAAATATATGGAAAAATTTAAATATTAATTAAACGTGCTAATCTTTTTAATCATACACAATTTTTTATTAATACAAAATATTATTCACAATATATATGTAATTGCATTCTTGCGATCGTATTATCTTCGATACAATCCCTGCGACGCCTTTATTGTGCGTCATCGTACGATATGCGGGCAGCCTTTCAGGATAAGAAAAAATTAGCATACTTTGGCGAGATACATATCGGGAACACCCAGAGGGTTACTGTGTTCAACTGTCGCCACCCTTACTCGAATAACCGTGTTGCGGTGCACGATAAAATATTACACAGGACGTGTAGCGCATATGCGAACATACTTCGTTACGCTTTATTTTCTCTCTGCTTCGCCGAGCAGAAATTATCAGTTTCTAAATAAACTCCAATATTTTGGAGTTTACGCCATATATAAACGACGACAGATATATACATGTGCTTTATACGGATTATAATTTTCCACATAAAACTGTACGTAAGTTTTGTCGCACATTTGAAATATTTTTTATATTTTCGCGGATATCGCCGTTTTGTGTTGCTTTCCTGGGACGTGAGATTTGGCCCATTAACTTATATGTGTATTACATATTTTATGAATGCGTACTGCGGTTGCCTAGTTTTCATGGCGATCGTTCCTTCATGGCATAATGACGCTTGGTCTATTATTGCGAATCTAAAAATATCGATTAATTCAAATAACGTTATACAAACTTAAATTTTTAAAATTAATTTAAAATTATTCTTATTATAAGCTAAAAAATATATATAATTTTATATATACATGTAATTTGATAATATGTTGATATTGATTATAAACTTTTATCAAATAAAAGTTTTCAACAAAATAATATTTATGTCAAATTTTATCAATTTTCCTCAAATTTTCTTCAACAAAATTTAGATTGATTATTTATTAAGTTTTTAAAAATTTCATCTTAAATTACAAGAAAGATTAATAAACTTAAAATTAAAAGAAAGGAATATATCTGATTAAGATTAAAATAAGAATAAAAATTTTAAATATCAAAATTAAAACCATACTATAAATTTTGTAGCACACACGAAATAATCTCTGTAATTTCGCGGGTTTCGCCGTTCCGTGCTGCTCTCCTGGAACGCGAGATTTGGTGCATTTACCTCTCGCAAATCGATCCACAACGAGATGTCGGTGACCGAAGCACGTCGGAACGTTCCGGAGCGATTTGATGGTCGGTCGAAAAACACAACGATATTACAACCGGGATTCTGGGTTACGGCGCGACGGACAGACGCCCTTGTGAAAATATTGTTTCAACGCGTCGAGACTTCGCGGCCAGGCTCATATTATTTCAGGACCGAAATGACGAGGCTTCTTCTTTGTTGGTATTAACGTCGCCATCTAATATCAGGCCTAAACGCTATTCGTTCGACAATGCGCGATGATCGGATAGGCGGAAGTCGCATATTCATTATGAGACAACACATGCCTTCTCTTTCCTAGAGAATAAATAGAGATAATAGCTCTCTGATTTCATGTAATTTTTCATAACATTGCTTTACTTATTTAGTAAATTTAATGTAAAATTGCATGCTATAACACATCACTCAATAAGTCCCCGGTCTGACACATAATGGCAACATTGTTGACAGACCCACGTGATTTCTAAAAAAAAATTTGTTTTTCTTAGTTAGACCGGAGACTTATTGAGTGATGTGTTAATTGTTTAATTCTTTATGTAGTAAATATAATTAAGAAATTTTATTTAATTAAGAAATTAATTAGAAAGTTTTGCATATGAATAATAATGATTATCTCTAAATGCATACCAAATGTTTTGCTGTGAATGCTTTTGATTATATTCATATGCTTCTTTCATATTGCACAAGCTAAATGGAAATAATTATTTAATTAATGCGGCCTTACGATAATAATAACGGAGCAGTTGGTCATCGACGTGCATTTAAGAACAGGCAGAGACTGTCCTCTCTTCGTTTAATTGCTTCCAGAATAAATTAATCATGAAGGATCAGCGGCTGCCAATCTCCTTTCTCGCAATTGCACCGTGGATTAATGCTATAGACTGATCTAATTTAGAAGGATTTTTCGATGGAAGGTATCGACATATATATATATGTATATATCGTTTTTCGGTAATCTGAATTCTGCGAATACAAACGAACGGGAGAGCATGATATTCTCGGGAATTTTCAATCGATCGGGTCGTCGCCGCGACGTCGACCTTTAAATAATCATATTGCACACTCTGGTGTATCATTACTCTTCATATATTATTACCGCGGAGATTGATTTCGCGGAGAGAAAAACAAATCGAACCGCCGCTATCACGGCGGCCGCGCGCGACCTTTGCCATTGAGACAAGAGCTGTTTGTGCATTCTGAAGCAATATATACAGGGTGTTTCAAATATATTATCCATTCATAGATTCTATGTTAATCTTGAGAAGTAATATGTATAATTTGTTTGAAAAAAACTTGGTAAAAAAAGCAAAAAATTATATTTGTCACAAATTTACAAAAAAATATCTAAAGTTTCATTTTCCTCTAAATCTTGATATTTTTAATAAAAAATATAACTCTTTTTACTAATTTTCTGCATGAAAATTTATCTTTTCATCTCGTCAAATGTTTCAATTTCAATATCTAACACTTCCGAAAATAATTTCGTATTCCATAAAAAAAAAAAAATGATCAAAGAATTGCCAGTCGAGAGAAATAGCGGCGATTCTACGATACCCTGTACATATGAGGGCACATAATAAATGTATGAATGCAAATGCAGTCGGTTGGCCGATACTCGATATCACCAATGAAACCTCGATTTTATGACTCCGTGGAGTCGATATAGCGCTATTATACGACGTTTTTTTTCTCTCCCTTGGAAAATAATAATTCACATTCGACCGGCTTGAGATGACAACAACAGTAAACGTTTATTTCAATAACGAGGCACGATAAAACGTCTACGTCTCGCGATTCATAGCTAAAATTAATTATTAACCGAGCAAATAATCATATAAACTGATCATCGAAAGAAGCAAAGAGTGATATTTCCATGTCGCTGAGTAATATAAACCAAAATGACTGCGTTATTAATTATTAATAGATTTCCTTCTAGCATAAAATGTTGATTGTAAACATTTTATCACATTTTCAATCATAATATTATTTCCAGAGATTTATCTGTCACTATTAGTTAATCCTGTGTTAGCTGGTTTTTTATATCAACTTAGAACATAAATGATTGATAAATATTTTAAATACTTTTTGCTGATTGATTTGAAATTCTATTAAATATTCTCGTAAATGAGGAAGTTAAATCAATAATTCGAACAAGATTTAGATTAATCGCAAAATGTGAATAAATCTGTCAGATAACTGAACATATTCTTTGATATAATTAGCATCAATAATAATAAAAATAATAAAATGCACTAATAATTTTATATAAAAAATCTCGAACAGCTTTACTTGCATAGGATAAAGACTAATTTCGTATGATATAATCAATGATCATTTGAAACATTTACGAGTCTGCGACGATCCAATTAGAAGCAGTTATTCGACCGATTGATTCAACATGAACAGCTACGAGAGAGAGAAAGAAAGATCCTTGTCTCTTAACCCAAGTAACCAGACTGTAAACGCATAATGTTCGAAGTGAACCATAAATTTGAACCGCAACCCTTCTCTGCCAGTCCGTCTCCTTTCGCTTCAGCCCCATTGCACGGTGACTCACGTTATGGGGGTGATTCGCTCCTGACTTGGCTGGTGATGTGCCCGATGCAATTATTGTCTTCTTCTTCTTATCGATAAGAATACGAAACTTTGTAACATAACGGAAACTTCGTAAATTGTATAAAAGAATCGAAATATTTCCTCTTTAAAATACACAAGTTATCTAAGTCATATTAAGACTGTGTTGGATAAAGAATACTTTTCTCTCTTTAGGGACGCTTTTCGGATTCTAGAATAATTTTGATACTGTAAGATAAATTAATTTGAATAAAAATTTCACTCTCTAAGAACAAGAATAAAAAATAGTTGTAACAAAATAAAAATATATAAATGTATAGTTATCATATATGTGTATACATCTACTAAAACAAATATCTACAAATAAATCGTTGTTTTACCTAGCAGCGGTGAAAAATGCAAATCCGTTTTTATCCATTAGATGCAAAGCGTCGATGTCGATACGCCACGCCCTCCAGCATCGCGCCAAGGGGCGAAGAAAATTGGAGTAAGAAAAACAAAGAACACCAGGGTGGGGAAGGGAAAATCATCGTCGAGAGGAAGTTGGAAAGCATAACTGAGACGCAAGAAAATTAAATAATAATAAAATGTATTAAAAATCGTATACATTTTGAATATACGCGTATGTATATACACGCGGACGTGTGTGCATATATATATACACATATATATATATACTATATATATATATATTATCTTTATATTTTTTTGCAACCTACCGAGAGACGGCGGTTGATTTTTTTTTTACATCTACGGATTACTATGGCAACGAAAGATTGTACAAAGCAACCGATGGCGGCCGCGTGTGAAACTCGTCGCGCGAGTCAGAACGTAAAAATGCTTGAACGAGGAAAAACGCACGGATGAAAACTAAAGAAGGGAGGCAACAGAGAGAGGCTTCGATATATGGTATATCGCGCTTCGGCGAAGCGCGGAAAATGTTACGGAACGATGATTTTACGTTTCTCGATGAGAACACGTGTTCTCGAAACACACTCGTGATACACACAGTATTCTCTTTTTTATTGACAATTAGTGTGACAAAAAGTAGCTTACAAATACTTATAAAGACTCCTTCTCATATTGGTTTCTCTAACATCACTTCTTAATAGATCCATTCGGGGATCTCTCAAATATTCGCGGGAGAGAAATCGCTTTTCCAGTGTGTATTTTTTTTTTTTTCATTCAAGAACTCGCATTCTGACACTTTCTTTTCTTTCTTCTCTCCCACTTTCGTCAAACAATGTCAACTATTTTCCCCTTTCCTCTCCCTTATCGGTTATGTATTGGCGTGATATGTGAATACTAATTATAAGACGTCTTTACTCTCGCTACTCTATAACAGTACTATTACGCGTGTATGTTCCGTTTTGGCAGAGGTTTACCGTCAAAGATACGACGGTTAACGTATTTAAGTTGGATGAGGCAGTTTTCGTTTTTCAGTCCTTTCACTTTTGTGCACTCCCAACATCCCGTAAAGAAATACAGTGGGCAGTGATTTAAAATTGTCATGCCATATCTCTGTTCTCACCTTTAATTACGGACAATTAAACTTTGCATTATTATAGATTATAATATTTTGATGAAATTTGAAAAACCTCAAGTATACCGATAAATATATTATTTAAAATTCTCGTTCAAATATTGTCGTATAATTAACTTCCAATATATCCGATTGTAGTTCTATTACGAGATGCCATATATACATATAGTTCCCTGATTTAAATTTTTTCTCTACGATTTCAGATACTAGAAAAAAATTGCGATATTGCTAGTGACAAGACGCCGTCACATGTATAATATGTATTTAAGAGCTGTTACTTCCGTTACATTTCGCATGTAATCTCACGCTTGGGGGCTACTTCTAGATCGTCGGGATTTACATGAGAATGACATACGCGCGCGTGCATAATTTTCTTCTACCTACTACGTTCGGGGGTGCATTTGTAGATTTCCTTTCGCGCTCCTTCGCGCCCGCCGTAAGGCAAGCTATTAGGCAAACTCCCTTTATTTCGTATATCGTTCACCCTTCGCAACACGTATGCAAAGGAGCCGATCACCTCACGAGGTGTAGTAAGAATAAAAAAAAAAAAACATCGCGTCTCTCTTTTTCTCTCCGTTATCATCGATTTTCTATGAAGATCATAATTATGAACGCGACAAGAATCTGTGACGCGTTCTTATTTTACAGTACAAAAAAAGTTCGAGCTAATACATCGATGTGTTAAATTATATTATGTGATATTCGCGAGGCAAACCTATATATATGTATACTTATTATATATGTGTTACACATTTTGTGAATGCGTACTGTGGACCTAATTTTCATGACGATCGTCCCCTCGTGGCATAATGACGCTTGATCGGTCTATTATTGCGGAAGCAGATCTTAAAAATATCGATTAATTCGAATCGTGTTATGCAAACTAAAATTAAATTATTTTTATCATAAACTAAAAAATATGTATATATAACTTTATATATA
>JBCEZV010000028.1:5106392-5118538 GCA_039654365.1 Cataglyphis livida | reverse complement strand
TATATATATTATCTGAGGAAGTTAATTTGGCATAGTTTACGCGCAGCAAGCTCCTTCTGGAATCTATCTTCCCTGACGAATCTGGATATGTAAACTTGGCCTTCGAACATACACTCCTTCTGAGTGAGTTTATTAACGGTGCAACGGTATGGAACGTGCGAGAGGCAGAAAGAGAGAGCCCAAGTCGCGCGAAAGCACCGATAACCGGAACTATTTGTTAGAGCCCCCGAGTGCGATACGTATTACATTCGCACTCCGACAACTGTATACCTCGGGCCTTTATGCGAATATACACAGAACGCTATCAGACTTCACGTGCCATTCGCGAATCATAATATTTTGATATTTCGTCGCCTTTCGTCTTTATAATGTCAGATATTGCACGTGAAAAATTAGGAAAGCCGGCTTAATATAGTTCTAGTTATATTATAATTCTTGAATGAACGGAGAGACATTACAGAGGAATTTGACTAAAAAAAAGATCTTCAGAAATTATTATCGAATAAAAGAGAATACAAGATCTTGAAATTTGAATCTAAAATAATTTAAATAATCTGTAATCAAATAAAAAATATCACTCACAGCATTGAATATTAAAAATTCGAAACTTTACGAGTATAAATTTCCTTTAAAAGAACGTGTGCTGCCACATAAAAAACTGTGATATACAATGTTTATCCAGATAGTAGAGATACATCTTTTTCATGCGACGCGATTATATAGAAATATTCAACCGCCGATAAGAAGGAGAATATTTCCAATATCACGAATCTCTGTGACTGAAAATACGATCTTTCCTGCCACCCTCTTTCGCATATCCGCCGCAGTTATGCGAGACCGCGTGCTGTTAGTCGAATCGCGCGATTCCCAGAATACACGCGTAAGATCGGATTTACCAAAGCCTGCGTGAAAGCATGGCACGCTTGCAACGGTATACATGGTGTTCCGATTAAATTTTCGTCAAACCTCGGACGCGTTCTTTGATCAATTTGGCAGCTGCTTTTCCCTCGTAACAGTTCAAACAGAAATGTAATTATTGATTTGATCAATTTTGAAAATTAAAGGATTCTGTCGAAGGCCGTTAATAAAGAATGAAGTGTAGTTCTTGAATCAATTTCCTACGGGCTTCACTTCAATAGAATTTTACAATAGAATTTATCGAGTATATATTAGGGTTGCATAAGACTCGAGACAATATTTGTGAAAATATTGTATTGGTGTTTAAAATTTTCGGAAACATATATCTTGTTTTGATTGAATCTCGGTAGCAAATATCTCAGCTTGTCTCGATTTTATTTACAATTTTTATTTAATATTGAACAATCGTTTAAAATATTATTTAATATAATCTTTAATATAATATTTATATAATAATTTAAGATAATCATATTTATGTCTTTCATTTACTTCCCAAATATAACATATTATATACATATAAAACACATAAATAATTGTGAAATATTTTATATTGTTTATTTTGTTTATTATATTAATTATCTCTAAATTAGTTAATATATATAAATAATTTTATTTATTAAATAAAAAAAATTTTAAATTTGTACAAGTACAGTAATTTTCATCTAATTTCTAAACACACACATAAATATATACATATATATTTTTGCTCTTTTTAAATCAATAATCTTGATAAGACTAATCCTGACAATCTTAGTTTTAATAATTAATTAAAAATCTTGTCTTGAACTTGTCTCGAATTTTGAGATAAGATAAGTATTGATATCTCGTGCAAGCTAAGAGTATGTACAATATAAATAAAATATTGTTGAAATAAAAAATTATTTCGTTCCCATTGTGCTCGTGATTAGCTATTTGTATTTCATAATCGCGTCAACATGGCAAACTGCAAATCGCGTTCGCGATCCATCATCACCTTCCATTTCCTCTATTTTCACCTCAGCATCGTTCAAGTACGACAAAGGAATCCTAACAGCTGGATGATACATCACTCCTTCAATCGGGATACGAAAGCTCGATAATCGCACCATCGAGTTTTGCCATCGCCCTACATGACGGTATCGAGATGCACGCGACGGTGCATATCATTTGTCCAAGATAAAGTTCTGCCTGCATGTAATCGTCGGCACTAATGCTTGTCGGGGCGGATCTTGATATAACTATTTCCTGTCTCGAGTTTCCTTTCTGTATCGTCTGTTCGATGTGAAACCGGAGGTGTAGCAATTTTTTTTTTTCTCGCGACCGAGCACGCGCTCTATACTCATCGCGTTCTCAGCAATCATCGCGTTTAATACAGCGAGCAGTAGGTAGGTAATGCGAAAACATGCTTTTTTTCGCGCGAGCAACATTGAACGTTGTCGTATCCTGTTCTATTGTGATGCGGAAGTCGACCGGAAGTCGATGGACTCGAAGTCGGGGCACTTTTGTTCGTGCGATTATTTTATATTAGTATAATTTAAAAGATTGTTTTTTATATTAAGACACTGTGTCCTATTGTTTTATTTTATATTAAGATTGTTTTATATTAGTATAATTTAAAAAAAAATAAATAAATAATTAAAATACATCACAAACGATTGATCATGTTTTATAAAAAAATTCTGCAAAAGAGATATTTCATATATATTTCAAAAAAGGTTTTTCTTTTTCAATTTAAAAAACCTTGCGAAATTAGAATTTTGAATAGATATGGAAGAGAAATTAAATTATATATTTATCAAATAATTTACAAGTGAAAATTATAATCAGGTCAATCATATCTTTAGCGCGCGTTATCGCCATGTTTATGGAAAGTGTACAAAGCCTTCCATAATAACATCACAACGTCCTGCGTGGAGAATCCCAATTTCACATACACAGGCCTCATAATAATCTGCTGCGGGGTCTGGTAAGCGAGATTGTCATGTCGGGATACCTTTTATCTCCCTATAAAACGATGTAAAGGCGCGTTCGCACACACCTTGCGGTCGCGTATACGTAAAGCGTACGTAGGTGTTATATCACCTACGAGTTGTGTGGAGAAGCGGAGAAGCGAGTCGGTGGTAAGCGCGATACCTTTTGTTCCAGCGCGCTTATACAAGGCTGTGCGCACACCTTACTACTCGCGAATAAACTGCGGCCGAGAAGGATCACCGATCTCGTCACGCCCCTTTCTCCAACGTTCTTCCATTCCTTCTCCACCACCTCACCGCCCCTCGCACCTCTTCTTCCCACGTGTACGCGCGCTAATTAATCAGGGAATGAATTATGGATTCATGCGCTCGCCTAATTGGATCCGTCGTCCCGTGGAGGCGCGAAGCGTTCAGTCTCAGAAAGAGGTCTCGCTCTCGCGATTCGCCTGGGCTCGCGCTTTAGAGAAAGAGAAAGAGAGAGAGAGAGAGAGAGAGGAAACATACTCTCGCGATAAACGCGGTAGTAGTTCTGACTGCATCGCGTGTTGCTATCGACATATCTCTGCCATCGAAACGAGTTTATCGATGTATCGCGTGTTGCCCGAAACTCCGCACTGATTACAAGTAGTATCCGCCCCATAATGAGTCCGTTGTTAGCAAGTTATCGCCGCGATCGTTGGAGAGTTTTGTTTATTTCGCGGATGGTGGATGAGAAAAGAGAATTTCGTTTCAAAAAGATTACTAATGAGATTTTTTTTTTTTTTTTTTGTTAACGCTGCTTCACTGATCACTCATTAGAATTCGGTCATCGCTCTGGTCAAAATTAATTCTGTCAAAGCGAATATGGCGGGCCGTAAAGTCGAGCGAAGGGATCTAGATTCTTTGAACGGCCTATGCCATCGTTTGATCAGTTCTAAGAATACCGGACACAAAGGTGAAAACTCGGTCACCGCCTTTGAATATATCTCATCTTTCGTTAAGACAGCAACGATGCGAAAAAAAAAAAAAAAAAAAAAAAATTAGTCACGTCTCACGCTCGTAACGTTTCTGAATGTTTGATGGAAACATTGATAAGGTATATACTCGCTCCACCGTGTTTCTGACGATGATAGAAAAGCTCGCTCGCGGCTAATAGAGGAGGAGATGGCAGAAGGCAGAGCCAGCCTGCAAAAGGAGAAGGAGGGCAAACCATGGAAGATGAACGAGTCGTTGCCACGTTCGCTATTTACTTTTCACATGCGACGGGCAGCATTAGCGGCGGACTATCCGGGCGCGTCTCGGCGCTAGCGGAGAAGCCAGCTGGAACCGGCCGAGTAGTTTTTCCCGGAGAAAAGGAGAGAAGATTCTCGCTCTCTCGCTGACGATGAGCGCGAGCGAGACGGGACTTTAAAACCGTAAATCATCGTCCTTACACGCCGCGCGGATGACGGTGCGTGCGGAGAAGCGAGAAAGCAAAGAGATGCTCGGAGAAAAAAAAAGGACGAGAGATCGGGAGAGAGATAAATGGGCAAACAGGTAGACTGGAGATGCGTTGAGATGAGGGGATTTAGAAAAAGAGAGAGAGAGAGAGAGAGAGAGAGAGAGAGAGAGAGAGAGAGAGATACTCGTTATGCGGTTGCTGTCAGTTTCTAAAACTCGTATCCGGGATGATCTGTCGCTTATCTGACATTTCGACCCCGATCGATGTGTCCCACCGAATCTATCGGATATGATTATGCAAACTATTCGACGAATGCGAGGTTAAGTTGCGTTTCGACCTTCGATTAGACGCATGAGATAGCACGATGATTCCATAATGATATTTATCGCGCAATCAGCGGTGAGGTTTTTAATTTTTTTTTTTTGTTTTAGTAACACATGTTTCTACGTGGAACTTTAATTTACATGATTAAATCTTTTTAATTATAAAAATATATTTTGAATATATTGTAGATATAGCGTTTTTTTCTCTGTCTAATTTTTCTAATTGTAAATCTTTAATATTTTAAATGTTACAGCGATTTATCTCATATTAAAGCGATAAATATCTTTATAACTACTGACGTTTTGACATAACGATATTTTGCAGAACAAAAAATTTCTCAGGATGTCGAGAATGCGTAGGATGTATTCGCGCTCGGCGAAAAGTAAATTCCGCAGTCGGCCCTTAATTAAGTGAAGCCCGATTTATAGCAGTGGTCCTTTATCGGTATTTTTAACGCAACCAGCACGATAAGCGACCGGCTTGGGACGACGTTTACAAGCATCTTGCAAGTAATCTCGCGCCGTTTAATTATTTGTAAGAATTAAGCAACGTGTCGTAAGTCTCCGTGTTTAAGAAAATCCGAAGAAAATACAAAAGAGGAGAAACAGCAGCGCGTAGCCGTATTATCCTCCAAGGAAAACGTAATCTCGGTCGGAGATTAAAGCTGCTATCTGCATTTCCAGAGTTAAATTGTTGTTCATCTTTGAGTTATCTGATGTGAAGATCGCGTTTAATTTTATCACGGACTAAGAGAAAGGACGATAAATTTCTTGTAATTGATTTTTTGCTAATGTTGCATCATATGTGCACTTCCTTATGCTTAGTATATTATAAATTTCAGAGATGAGAGAGTTATATCGTCGGACTTTGATTTCATTATCATCACTTTTCATCTACGATCGACGATAATTTAATATCGCAAATTTAATATCTCATAAATGTACGGTCTTACATATATTATTATTGCTATATTAAATTTGATCTTTTGTCTTCTTATATCATAATAATAAAATTTCCGATCTCATTCGTGTTTTAATTTTTGTATATTGCTTTAATAATGATTTCTTTTTGCCGATATTCTAAATCATCTACGTTGGCGTAGTATATGCAGTATGTGTATTGGTTCTAATCGATGTCACCTCGTTTCGCCGTGCTGATTATTTTCCGCGCCTTAGAAACCCACGGCACTGCATCGTCGCGAGAGTGAATGCCAGTGCAAGCGCGTGGGAAGCGCTTTCCACGAGACAAATTAACGACATTATCGCATCGGCTATCTGCGGAATTTGCGCGCGTCGCGATGATAATCGGACCGTTGCGCGAATTTTACAAAAAGAAAAATGATTTTCGCGCTAGTTTGCATACCGAAATTGACAAATATACGAGATTCAAAGTAATTCTCGCGGAGAAGATCATCAATGTTTACGTAGAATCATGTCATTGACATTCGTCGAATTCTAAAAACAACGGAATATAAATATTTTTACTACACATATGTATATGTTATTTTTATAACCACAAAAAAAATATAGTTTCAGCATAAAAAATATATACTATCGCAATGAAATTGGTAAGTCGTATAATAACTAATTATATATAAAAATTAAATTTTAATAAGAAATAATTATCAAAGTAATTATACCAAGTGAAGATAATCGAATGATAAAATCGAGCTTACTGTGTGATAACATTAATGAAAACAACTACGAAGATAATGATGGCAAAGTGTATCGAGAATAAGTTGTTGCGAATATTACGATTTCCTCGCAATCTGTAATTGATTCTGTAATTAAATTAGACTGTCGTGTCTATCGTACTTGACTTTGCGTCAATATTGCGGAGAATATATAGGAAGATCAACAAAGTTGTCGGTTTGCAAGTTCCAAAGAGCTTGTCGTTTTACAAAATCAATTTCCTAATGACTTTTGATTATTATTTATACGCATTTACAAACATTCAAATAAAAAAATGTTAAAATTTCATGGTAATGATACATTTTCAATTATTCTCTATGCATTAATTTATATAATCAAGAAATCAAAGCGAATCAATAATTAAATAATTAGAAATTTCTAAACTGTTTAATCAGAATGTCTTTTCACTTTTTATTCGGATCTTTCAAATCAAAAATATTACAAGTCAATATTATTATATATATATAATAATATTAAATCAATTTAATATAAAAAAAATCAAGTATTAGTGTCAAGTATCAGAAATATTTATATTCCTATCGTGTTATCATACATTTAGCGTCAAATGTGATATCATCTCATTTCGAAGTTAATTTACTTAATAACGCAGCTAGTATACGACGTGAACGTGAGATGAGAATCTAACAGGCGTGTTTAGCGATAAGTGTGCGAGTGGAATGCTGGCCAAAGTATGGTAAGAATTTCATCGTCGACGTTACGGAGAGATCGCAGCTGGCTCCCGCACGGTCGACGCCAATGCAAATCGCTACCGATGCATCACGGAGCTGTCAACCGTTCGTTGTGTTCGCGATAAAGTTTCCCGCTCGTCGTCCGCTTCAACAGACCCGGGGAGAAACAGGCCAGGCACGACCGATACGCAAACGCCTGTGCGTCGTCCCTACTTAACGTGCCCAACGTAAAATGAATCCAGCACGTTTACACGGATTATCTGTGGAGCGATGAGATAAAGCGCGTAACACGACGGACGATATAATATTTTCAAATATTCTTCATCGGATATTATTTCGACTAAAAGTTCGATTAAAAAGCATCTATGAAAAAATCATTTCGAAGGACTTAATTGCAGAAATAGGATTAAGAAGCTAATTTATATACGAGTTTAAATATAAGTGGAGAATTTATCCATACTTTGCGTGCGTGTGCGTGACAATATGTATGGATATTATTCTTCGTAATATAAATGTATATGCGAATCTAAAAGATGTAAATTAATTTTAAGACTAAAATTTATTGATGATTTTAATAGATAAGGCACGCGAATGCATTAAAAGTATTAAATTTGCAGTTTTTATTGTGCAGTTTCATGAAAATTTTCTCATCTTATCTAGATTAAAAATTCTTACTTATTATTGATGATCATTGAACCGAAATATTGTGTTATTTTATAATATATATACACATCGACAAATTTGTACGTTTTAATCTGCGGATTTCAAGAACAAGAATTCGTGCACCTGCAAAGAATGCATAGGACGGTGTCATCTAAAAACAGTTCGTACAGACGAGATAGGCAACTTCATCATTATTTTGCGTTTCCTTTAAGGAAACGGTAGCTTTTTCGCAGGAGCAAGGCGAAAAGGAAAGAATCCGTCGTCGCGGCGGCGTTTCTCTGAATCCGCGAACATATACATATGTACATGGTGGAAAAAAAATATGTGCATACATATACACGGTCGCGAACACAACCGGTAATTATTTGCACACCGCATAGAAATCTTATTTCGGTTATAATCGCAAACTCTCGCCGCCGAGAATTAATTGATTGCAGATAAAACGAGACCGGCCGCCGCGATCAGACGCGTGCTGATCAACGTGGAACACGGCATAGTTAGCTTTCTATATTGCCGCTTCTTGTCCCGCAGCTTCCATAAGGAAACTAATCAAGAATGAGTTACGTTGTGCGCTTTCACGCAGAGAGTTTTGTTGCATGATAAATATGATTCGAATCATCTGATTGTGAGGCTAGTTTGAAACTCGGTGGAAAGAGCCGAGATCTTTCATCAATGTAATTTTTCTTAACGAGAGAAGTATTCAATTCTTATAAATTTATAATAATTTATTAATTTATGGATACTTTTTTATAGCGCATTTAGTACGCAAGATAAATGTTTATCCGTTCTATTATTTATCTAAATTTATTTATTTATACATATCTATTCCACATAAACTGCATTGTACGTATTGCAGGGAATACTAAAAATGTATTTTGATCTTAAAATATCAAATTTTGCCTCAGAGAGACAAAATTTCCTTTTATATTCCAAAATATAATAAAAAAAAGAGGCAGTTAATGTTATTAAAAATAAATTAAATTAATAAAATTTTCATACAATGAAAAATAATTGATTTGTAAATATATCATCTGAAATTTGATCACGAAAGTGAACATTTTATTCGTCCCAAACGTATTCATCTTCTTCCGGCGGGAAAAATGTTATTTATAAAGGAGTGCGTCCAGGAGAACGTCCGTCTGATTAAACTCACGGGTAAGAAAGAAAGAAAAAAAAAAAATAATCCAGACGACAAGAAATCTTATGGCGCAACCACGACGATGTTCCACGTCGTCGGCACTCGGTCGATAGTCACACCACCATCAGCGTAGCGTAACCACTACCTCCATCGCCGGCATTACCACCGCCGACGAGCCACCCACCCTCTACCGTAGGGTTCACCCTTGAAAGAGCTTGCCAAGGGTGGTGTTGCTATCGACCCAACCTTGCCTCCCCAACCGCGAGAGCTGTATGCTAAAATTTCAGAATCAACACACTTCGGACACTGGAGTAACGTAAACTATAGTTATTGAAAAATACCATGTATATATGTATATGTGTACTCTATGCTATATAAAACGACAGAGAGTACGCCACTCGAAAGCTTTTCGACATTTCGTAAATGATTATTACGAAGAAGATATGCATTATGCCAAGAAAATTTTATATCTACAACAAAACTCGCTATGTTAATACCAAAATTAATTTAATATTCTCTGCATTGTATGCAATATTAAATTGAATATTAAATTGATTTTGATATTAACATAGCGATTTATATAGATAGAATACAATAGAATAAAACAACTAGATGCGCTATAAGAAAGTATTCATAAAAAACTCTCTTATAATTTATTAATTGAATTGATGATAAATTTCATTCATCATTGAACTTGACTGTAAAAGTTTCACACTTGTAACTGCATACGCTCATTATCATTAAAAAAAAAAAAAAAAAATTTTTCGCTGAAACAATTTAAAAGAAAGATTTTTTTAAATTTTCGGTAAAGTGTTTCCTAAAGTTACAATTTCGTAAATTAGCTTGCAGCGATTGTGCGAACACTTCATTACAATATATTATGCGGCTTAAAGTATAGGTTGATGATAAAACAGTGAAGAAAATCTCGCGCGACAAGATCGTGTCTACCCCTGAATTATGCGTCTCCACGAAATGATAAGTTATGATTTCGCGGCACGCGATCAAACTGATCCGTAATCTTCTCCCTGTTCTTCCAATTATTGTACACGTATATGTGCATAAAAAAAAAAAAAAAAAAAAAAAACAATTAGACACATTCTCTTCAAATTACACACATACATACATATGATTATCCTTTTAATATTTTATTTCTATGTGTCGCAACGTCGCAATAGACGTGATTTTATTGTATCTTTATAAATGTATTTTGCGTATTATTGTTGCTCTTTGTGCATTTGTAATATATTTTATTCCCTTTTTCTCTCTATATGTACATCCTATTCTTATGTCTTTCGACCCTCTCCTGCTTCTCGTCCCGCTCAGTAAATCAGACAGCCTGCAGCGCGAGAGGCGACACTCCGTTTCTTTATTCGCGAAGCGCTCTGCTCCATGGAATGGAGGAACCCGCAGTTTCTCGGCCGAAGAATCACAATCGGGGATCTCGCGGCGATCCACGGGGGGGAGGGGGTCCCCTGACCTCCGGAGAAGGGACCTCCGCGTTTCGATGTAGATTCCTGCGGTAGTCTGAAGAAAGGAGACGGAGGTGGAGGCGGATGGTGGAAGAGATAGAGGCGACCGACACGGACAGGCGAGGGAGAAGAAGAAGAAAAGAAGACGAAGAGACTAACTGCCCTCCCCCTGCGTTCGTCCTTTTTCGGGTGTTAACTCGCGCGACTTAAACGATGAACGATGCAGAGAAGGCGGTCAGTATTTTTTCCTCTCTCCATCTTTCAAGCATTAAAATACATTTGCGATGCCGAGGAAACCGCGCAGCCCACGCGTTAGCGAAGTGCGCGAATTATGCGCCATTGCGCATAATTACACTGAGATGCGGTGATCCGTCTTTCTCTCGCGTAGGAAACGCGGAGGCACATCGTGGGTATCGCGACAGCGGGGGCGGGCGCCACGGGGCTGCTTGCACCTACGCGGGATTCTGTTAATCTAGATTAACTTAATTTAAATTCAAGTCTCTCATGCTTCTCTGGAAATATTCATATATATTCAGCAATCGCATATTTCTCCTTGATATAAGCGAAAAATTTATGTTGACCTAATGATGCAAGTAATCAGTGTATATGGAACACTATGTGAATCTATTCAAAAGTTATGTAATAACACATCACTCAATAAGTCCCCGGTCTGACACATCAACAACATTGTTGACAGACCCACGTGATTTCTAAAAAAAAAATTTGTTTTTCTTAGTTAGACCGGAGATTTATTAATGATGTGTTATATATACTCAACCAATTATGCATTATTGAATTTATCGAATATCACACCTGCCGATCGAAAAGCAATTAAATTTAATAAAAAATAATATGTGCGTAGAAAAGCATATGCAGAAAAGGTTCGACTTCCTCACCTACGCAAATATTTTATAGACAGGATATGAGAAAGAAAAAAAAAAGAACGATTGCGTAGCCATTAACGTGTTTGCGTTCTCGATTTCGTAAATTCATAGCGATTCTGGACGTGAGTTATTTCGATTAACACTGTGATCCAGAGGCGCATGGCGGATCTTTAACTAACAATAAGAGTTAGCTCAACCGGATTGTTGTCGGTGCGCAACCGGTTCGCGATGATGAACGAAGGAGTTGTGCGTGCGCTTCCCTCATTGTCTCGCTTAATTCACTGGCGCTCTTTGTAAGGTAAATAAAGCCCGCGGGCTGCCTCTCAAATCCGCGATAAATCGTTCTTAATGGCGTATTCTTCCGGTCAGCGCGACGAGGCGTGCGAGATATCGTGTTTCTTTTTTTAGGCACGCCGAAAAAACGTGCACCTCGTGAAATCGCTCTCCATCTCTCGCCTCCGGTTTAAATGAAATGAGAAGAATCGCGAACGCGACAACAATTCGACCGCTAACGACGACACGAGACGATTCAACGACGACGTAATTGTTAAAAAAAAAAAAAAGTATCGCTACATACAATTCGTTTTCGCATGGCAATTATCGGGAAATAATACAGCTAATATATGTAAAATCGGTTCATATCTAAATATGTATTATTAAAATCGCAGCACATATTAAATAAATAGACAATATATGTATTATTGCTGCGTATCGTTTTTCCTAATTTTATCCATTTCTTTATATTTTGTTATTTATTAATAGTTTTGAAATAAAATAGAAATTTTCATTGCGCCATTTCATTGTACATGAAAGATATTGTAGAAGAAAATATTTTATTCTCACGAATTTTAGTAGAATAAATAGCATAGTCATAATATGATAAACTATACAAAATTGACATTTTCAAATATATATATATATATATATATATATATATATATATATATATATATATATAAATCAACGTAAAAGAAAATAGAGAATAAAGAGACCTTTTATCT
>JBCEZV010000028.1:5065398-5094438 GCA_039654365.1 Cataglyphis livida | reverse complement strand
TTATATATACATATATAGGAATCGAGTATATTGAAGTTTACATTGAGGTATTCGTCCCTTGTGGATTTTCGGCAACGTACGTCCGCGCTCATTGTCGGGTCACGGTTGACAGCTATGCTTGGCGTCCACCAGTCAACGAAACCAAAATAAAGGATTCCCGCGAGGGGAGGTCTCGTCAGGTCTTTCGCAAAGAAACTCTGTCATCCCCGAACTTCCTGCAACGTCGCTTTAGAAAGGCGCCCCCGAAAAGCAATTTATCTTGAGAGGACGACGGGACGAACGTTAAATGGATTTCCCTTTCAGAGGATTACGCGTTTTTATTCAACGTGAAATTAGCTTATAGATACGCGGCTCTCGCATCTCGAGTGAATCGTCTACAAGATTCTCTCGGGAAGTTAGAGAGAAGGAGTCCCCCGAATTCCCCCCCCCCCGGATTTCTCTTTACGGTCGACGAAGCATTGTCTCACGAGTCGATCGCGAGTCGACACGCGATGCACGCCGTTGTGTTATAGTTTATCGTGTGAATCGTTAGAAGTTCGGAGCACATATAATGATGAAGTGAGAGGGAGGCGTGAATAAATTACTTAACAGCTTATTTAAAAATCTCACGATGTAAACAATCGCTGGTTTTGTCGGGAGATAGCGAAGGGGTAGATTACGACTTCCTGTCACCTATCATCCGTATGGTATGTGCTACATAATGCGTCGCGCTCACGTCAGGAGGGTCGGGTGATCAGGGCCCGTCGTTGATAACGCCGTCATATCAGTACGAACACTGCACCAGGTCCAGGTGCACTCTTGCAATGCGCTTTTAAGGTTCTCATAACAATGCGTCAAGATTCTCATAATAATACGTCATGCACCGATCGTATAATTTAGTCTTGGTTCATTTGAGATTCGTAAACATATCCGACAAAAAGTTTGTTACACGTCACTTAGATGGATCTCGCAAGTAATTCTGAGATGGTTCGAAATTATAACCGTACACGTCTTGATTTTTTTTTTTTTTTTGCGTGGTCGTTTGGTACCTAAAGGAATTATGAAAGCCGTTTGTTGCATCAGAATGCCAATCAAAATGCACGGACGAGTGTTTACTTTAAAAGAAATATGGTCTTGTTAAGAGTCTACGTTCTGTTGGATGCGCGTGGAATAAAATTAATGTAAATTAAGTGCTTTCCAAACGAGAGAGATGGGGCTCTCTCAGGAACCCTCATCATGTATATACGTGTGTTAGGTAGAGACGTTTCTTTTTTGAGTGCCACAAATTGATATTAGACTCAAGTGACCAAAACGTTCGTTCCCAGCCTGCAGGTCGGTCGGCTGCGTCGGTGGGGGAAGGACGACGAAGGATACTATCCGGGCGATATACTATACGAGCTCTCCGGGGGTCTGCCGGCCATCTTCAGGATACGGCCTCGCGTACGAGTCCTTCCCGCTGGAAGATGCAGTCACAACTTTTTCGGCTTTTATGTCTAGACGGCAACTTCCCTTCTATTGTTCGCTTTTGGAAAGCGCGTGATGACCCCTCCCCGCGATATGCCTTGCACAAGTTTGCAAACAACGTAAAAAGACCGCTCCGCCTTCTCAATCGAACTCACACGTCGCTACGAACAATCGGAGTCGGAATTTTGAACTGCGATTATATATATGTCGATCTGCAAATATGACTTTCGAAGGCTCAACTAAATAAATAACGAATAAAAAAATGTATAAAATGTTATTATTATTTATATAGTATTTTTATCTTTTAATTTTAATGTAATCGTTTCTCATCTTACATATATTCATCGTTCAATTTTCTCCGGTATTAAAAAAATGATTGCAATTATTCATATTATAAAAGAAATTACACAAAGTTAATTTCATATAGAAAAGAACAAAAATAAATAAAAAATTTTACAGACAATTTTTAGACAAAATTGTACATCAAAATATTTTCTCATTTATATGCTGCTCTTAAAAATTTTTCTATGGACATTTATTTTTGCAACTTGTATGTAGCGAGTAAATTTCTACGATGCAACTGTGTTGCGCAACGCGCATCTAAACTTGTCAAAGAAAGTTTTCCAGTGAAAAATCTAATAACAGTCCTTGACGAGCTGATACGTTTTTCCGACTTTTTCGAAACGCTGAGGATGCTCTGGAAAGAACTCTTTTGATTCCTGCATCTGCTCACATATGCGTATACAACTATATATATATATATATATATATATATTCTCGAGGATGTTGCACGTTAGTAAAAGGCGAGCGCAAGTTCGCAACTGTCGACGGCGATACAAGAGTTAAAACGACCACGACGAACATTCGATTGACGATGAAAATGTTCGGGAACGCGCGCGAGGTTAAAAGACGTTGATTCCTACAAATCTCGCGACGCGAAGTCTCTGACATTCAAAGCGTAGGCAGCACGATTGGTTGCGAGTACCGGTCGAGCAGTAACCCGAGATGAAAGGCGAGAGAGGAGAGATGCCAGAGCGAGATTTAATAAGTGCCACGATGCACAGGTAGGCGACGTCTTAGCATTATAAAGCCGCCTACGGGGAGTCGGATTTCTTGCCATTCTACGATAATTCTGTCCTTGTCGCGCGCGTGATCGTCTCCCCTTAACGAGCCTCGTGGGACGTGTATCCGTCCGACGATCGATGCATCTCACCAAAATATGACAGTGCGTCCGGGGAGTGCAGTCCACTGGCTTAGTCGCGAAAATACAGAATCCCGATCGTATCTGCATGATCCACTACGTGGACCTATCGAATTCTATTATCTGTGTTACTAGGCTGCACCCCGGATTCCATTCCACCTTAGGCTTGTATCGATTCGACAAAGATTCTAATTAACAGTTCTTCTACGGCGACAATTTGGTCGATAGATGATAAAGCTAGCATAAGCGTATTTTATAAAAGAAAAATCTTTGTATATAATTAAATTCAATTAATTAAATTAGTTTTCGCGTAATAAGATTTACTAAGCAAATCGTGTTTGATTTGATTAAATTATTAATATTGTTAGAGTTTCAAATTTTTTACTTTCAAGTATTTTGTATGTAGGATTTTTTACTTCAATAAATATATTTTATTCGTAATATTTATTTTTTTTTCATATATTTATTTTTCTCATTTAAGATGTGTAAATAAGTCCACGAGGTTCTTCGAGGTTCTTCGAGGAAGAACCTTGATCCATTTTTTGAAAATTCGTGACCTTTTCAATATCGGCTTGCAGTACCTAGCGGAACTCTCTCTTCTTTTCAGCATGTAAAATTTATTTCAACAGCACTTCAATAACATTGGTTACCCTCTGTCAGTTTCAATGCTTGCGACTTTTGAGATCGCTCCTTTTTGGCCCTCCTACGTCGTAAGACTATAACTCCTCGAATGAAACGAGGCCCTTAATTCGCCCTCTATTTTCATGTAAAACTGTTTTCTATTTTCTCCTTCCTACATGATCTTGTTATACCGGTTTGTAGCTCATGTAACGAGCTTCTTTTCACAAATAATATCCATGCGTGACAATTGCCAACGTGTGGAAAGATGTAAATTTTTATCTTGTCTACAAGAGAAACGTAATAAACTCGAATTGTCAATCAAATTAGCGGCGCACCGATCGTATATACGATAGAATTCGTGAAATGACGAAATTTTCAATTAGTATGCTGTGGTTGTACGAACATCATGTGTGTCGTTTTGGCCGTATGTCGTCAGTTAATTAAAAAATTTAACGATAACGGTCAGGATGCAAAATTAATTACCAATACCCGTAATTTCTTGCGAAAAAAATTATATCACCGATATTTTCCTTACACAAAGAATAATCAGAAATTCGATAATATCCATCAATAAATAACGAGGATATATTATGATCCATAAATTAGAATTTACATCAAATGCAAATGCAGTTACTTGACTTAATTATGTAACGTCTAATGATATCGCGAAGAATGCGTATTCAAATTTAATTAATTTTCAATAATTTACAAAGTTCATTTTGGCGAATAAACTATTGTATATTTAAATCGTTTAAAATGTTGAAGAGCAATCTTTCTTTTGACTGCGAGTATAATAGTTTGAGTTTTTGATAATATATATTTTGATATTCAAACTTGGATTTACATGTTTGTCAAACAATGATACATTAAAATCCGTATAACAAAATCTGGAAAAATCACTGCACGTGACGTACATCGTAAAGAGACAACGTTAACGATGTCGACTTTATACGAGCAATCCGAGAACGTCGTAGCTGTCACGACAAGCCGATTTCACGTATGCCGTTTCGCGCGACAGTACACCCAGTCTCACGATAATCGTTGAATCGGAGCGAAATGGAAATACATTCCCACATTGGAACGTAACATCACCATCACGGGTTACTTCTGCGCCGCGTCCTGTAATAAAGTCGTAACATACGGCGCCCCGTAAATTCGACGGAATATTACGGTACGCGGCCTGCGCGCCTTTCGTTTGTCGTAAGGCTTGTAGCCGGTGATCACGCTGAAATTTACCGACGTGTCGGCTCTCATCGTATAACCGCGCGTGCACGCCTCACGGCCCTCGGCGTGTAAACGCGGCATGTGTGTACACGCTCGCGCGTATATTTATCAGAGGAACGCGCGAGTCGAATCCACCAGTTTCTATAGCACCGCTACACGGTATCCGCATCAGATGTCCCACACCAGGGACGGATACGGTGTAATCTTGTGGAACGCTCGCCTCTCTCCCGCACCGCCATCCGCGAGCGCGTCATTCGCAATTAATTTCTCTCGCTCGCCGATGGTCGCTTTATGCCGCTATACATTTTTTTATGTACATTAAAACAAACCATTAAAAGCGCGGACGTGCGAAAATGTTACGCGTAAAACGAAATTTCTGTTATACGATGTGTACATTTTTGCGCGCACCGGGTGTCCGCACTCGCGCGATACGTGTATACTTTTTTTTTTTATCCATTCTGGTTTATCTTCTGGTTTTTCTTAGCGAAATTATCCTGATGATTAAGCATTAAATCAAGTTTCTGTTCATATAGAATTCAATCGACATGAACAAAAAAATGAAAAAGATTTCATACACGTTATTAAAGCTTATAATTTGTTTAAACGCTTAATATCTTAAAAGTAAAAAATATTGATGCCCTTATATTAATATAAAAAAATTATTTTTATAATTTAATTCAGATACATATCTTACATATTGAGATATATCAACTACGAAGAAATATTTTAAAATATTTTGTCGTAAGACTTGAATTATTGCCAGGACTTTTTATATTTTTCTACTCACAACATCATTGCCCGATCTGTCATTTTTATCTTTGGTTGCTTACCAGATTACTACGTAAATGGGTATATAACAAATCTTAAAATTTTAGGATGACAAAAAAAAGGTCCCTAAAAACGCTAAAGATTAACTCTTATAGTATCTGGGGACAAAAAATATGGTCGGATGTTGACTCTTTTAAATGTCAGATAAAAAAAAAACCACAGTAAAGGAAATTGTTTGCGCGTATGCAATGGATAATACTGAGAATGTTACAAGATTATCCATTTTCGTATACTTTGTGACGGAGATAAACCGCCTTATCATTTACGTAACTTTGCGTAACTACGGTAGCCTCGCGAAAAAATTCGAATAGCTATGCGGCCTATCTTCGTGAGTCCCTTTCGACAATCAGGTATAAAGAATTCTCTGTATCATTGCAGGCTGCATGGTGGTCCGTATTTACTTGAGCATCAGCCGACTCAGATAAATAACGATAAGGTGAAAAGGTATGTGACACGTGTCGCAGCCGGCTGTAAGAGAAAGTTACGCTCGAAGGGCTAACATAATGTCATGACTTTAATAAGTATATATGTATATAAGCATATGTAACGTAGATAATTATGCATATTATTACGTGATTTATAACAATGTACGATTGTAAAATTGCAAAATAAAGACGCGTGAGATAATGTACACCCGTTATACAGATTAGCGCGTGAAATATCGGTATTTACAATGTGCGGCGTGTGCTCATAAATCTCGAGATTACAAAAAGTTTTCTTTTTAGTGTGAAAAAGTTTGTTAATTCAATCCGCATTTATTTCTCATTTAAGTCGCTTTAATTGCGAATTATCCTTGTCCGCAAACTGGATTTATAATATTCTGACTCCTGTGATATTTCTCCAATGAATTTTTTAAGCCTATGTAGCAGTCATAAATTTTATAAATTTTATAGAGTCCGGAGTCCGGAGAGATGCGCAAACACAATGCGTTTTTTTTTTTTTTGAAGTCTGTAAAGCAAAAAATAAGGTTGAAAATTTATTACCTTTTCGTGACATAATAGTTTTGTTACTTTTGTTTCGGGATTTGAAGGTCTCCACATCTCTCTCTCTCTTTCTTTCTCTCTTTTTCTAAGGAAGTCCATTGTATAAATGGTTTTTTACCAACTAAGGAAATTCTCAAAGAAATTGTTTTAATAATATGTAGCATGTCAATGTAGAAAAAAAGTTTGAATTAGCTTGAAAAATGAGAGACCGAAAGTAGAGCATACGTCGATAAATTGACCGCGTCGCTTTCTTGCATTGACTTTTACTGCAAAATCTTTTAGATGTGCCTCTTCATTGAAACAATAACAATGATTATTTGAAATGTCAGTATCGAGGAATTTAAGACCTGATCCTTTGAGAACTTCCGCATTCTTCAGATTGGTGTTTTAAAAAGCAAGGTTATTTTTTTTAATTTATTCGATTTTTCTAATTAGTTGAAAATTGTCTAATTTTCAATTTGTGATCTTTTATTATTATTATTTTTATTTAAAACTCTGCTTTTCATGTCAAATTATCACATTTTTTTATCTATGCATATACATTTATAAATATCGCATTTTTATTAAAATTATTTATTTATATCATTTTGTATGAGAGAATTTATTCTAAAAGAGCTAAATAAATAGACCTTTAATAATAATAATAATATTAATAATAATAACGCTGTAAATATTTATAATAAAATATCTATATATACAATAAAATAATAGAAAATCTCGCACAATTGCGTTTAAAAATAGAAAATTCTGTGTTTTACGTATCCATACATTGAATCGAAGGACTACTTCTTTATGTTGATGTATAGATGATTTATGCGTGACCTGATTTAACAGTTAATATTACACAACGCCTTTCTGTAGTGGTCGTATTAATAGCTTGTGATGCTTGTGATGATCGCATTATGAAACAATAACCATACACGAATAACATTTTTTTTTTTTTTTTTGATAACGTCTTGAATTTATGCGAATGATAACGCGTATATAAACTTTGTATTTTAAGTTTAAGTTACGAAATATCAAAGAGAATTCGAGTTCTTTAAATTCTTTGAGAAAATATAATGCAATTCGCATCGCAAGTCTTTCTTTAGGCTGCTTAAATAAAAACAGCTGACTCCTACGATATTCTTTGGCGTGATCGCGCGCGGTGTTTCGGCATCAAGATCACGGTTACTCCGGTATACGTCGCGGCGAAGTGAAAAATCCCATGAATTATTTAAGATCGCGTCCCGTGTAGCTCACTATAGTCAGTGTTATTTTAATTCGTGGCATATTTTCATATTCAAATGCGTGCTACGTTAGCAGACCCTTCGAAAGAACGTCCATCTTCGATCGGCGATGAATAGACATTATGTGTCTTCTCTTTCTTTCTCTCTACGTTACCTCTCCAAATCCCCCTTTTCTCTCTCTCTCTCTCTCTCTCTCTCTCGTTTCTCGCTTCGTAGATGATTGTCGTGTCGGGTGGCAAACGGAAGCGAGCACTGTTCCGGCAGAGGAATGAGAGAAACACAGAAAAAAAAAAGATGATATATGTATATACAACGAAGAAGTATGTACGGTCGTTTCATATTCACAAGGCGTCAAAACAATCATGTAAGAACACGTCGCGATACATATAAATTGGAAGGTAAAAAAAAAGTTCTTCAGAGAATACATGGATTTATATCGTCTGGGACAAGTCACGCAGCCGCGTAATTTTCCGAAAATACGACACGTATGATTTCGAAAAGATGAATTGCAAATTTAGTCTCTTTAGCTGTATACATATACGCGCGCGAATTTTTTAATTTATACGATTTCTTTTTTCATGTATATTTTATCAGCAGTGGCTGAACGAATCGATTCCACAACTGTCTCAAAGCAACGCACCAGATGCCTTAATGCTATTTTTGTACGACACCAGCCTGCAGCAATTGCGCGTCTTCTCGTCGAGGATATCGACGTTTACTGTGCTTACTACGATCGGAGGGATCGCGAGGAAATATCTTGGAAATTCGAAACTTTAGATTAACTTCCAGGTGTCGCGTATTGAGAAATGCCAGCTCGAACTTTTCTCATTCATGTTGGGGGGGGGGGGGGATCGATTAAATATTGCCGGGAAATTCGAGACTCGGAATAAACTGTTACATGACACCGTGTTGTCACATTGGACTTGCAGCGCAAGAAACTTTTCTCCTCCCAGGTAGCACGCTGGATCCCGTGCGAGGAGAAAAAAATCATTCTCGAAATCGGAAACTTGAGATATATCCAAGAATACCTCCTGGAGTTCTCTCTCTCCGCTTGATTTTACGACTGTTATAAATCTTTGTTTTTTTTTTTTGTTTTTTTTTTGTTTTTTTTTTCTTCCTGCGCTAGTCGTTCGTGCAAATAATTTCCGTCGATAGTATCCTCTGTTTTTTGTAAATTTTTGTAATTTACAGAGTAATAGCAATTTTTCATTTTATATATCGTTACGGATGATGACACATACATATAAATTAAAACAGTAATATATTTAAAAAATTATTAATAGTTATATTTGTATGACGCTTAGAAAATGAAATAGGGATATAAATTAAAGTGATAAATTGTTTGTCTCTTTCTATACGAAGGATTCTACGTAGACATGAAATGCATTTACTTTAATTGTGTTTTCTTATATTTTAGTGTTACATTTTAGACAATCTCCTCTTTTATTCGAGATTATTATTTCTATTGCGATATAAAAGCTCGCTTTATTTTAATTCGAAATTTCTTTAGTAATGTCTTATATCAAAAGATTCTTATCGTCATGAAATTTGAGTCAACATGCATAATATATAAATATCTTGATTCATTTCTCTCTCTCTCTCTCTTTCTTTTCATATCATTTTCTTTTCTCCCTTTTCTTGCGCGGAATTTGTTCGAATGTGAATTGTAAAATAAATTACGGGCGTTTTCTCTATTTGTCTTGTTTAACGACTAAACCAAACCGTATCGCGGCATTGAATTGGATGGTGCGACTGGATTAGCGCGCAAGATGAACCTCTCGCTCGATGGCGACGGAACAGCTCAGCGGGGTACAGGACGCGCGTTGTCCTGGACCGCGGTCTGGGAGTGTCCGTAAAATGCTCGTAAGATCAACTGGTTGAATGTATAACGAGAGAATGGACGACGAGAGCGGGACGACGAAGAAGAAGAGGTAGAGACGAGCGAGCTGGAGGAGGACAGTTGATAAAAGAAAGAGCCGGAGGCTGAGAGAAGGAACGCGAGAAGAGCAGCAAGGAAAATAGAATGAAAGGGAAGAAGTGGAGAACGGGCTTGTGCGCAGAGATCCTACGTACGTGCCCATGTTCGTTGTACGCCACACGCTGAGTGACTTATGACAAGCGATATCGCAGTGGTTCTCATGGCGAATCCCGCCGTTTGCCGCAATATGCTGCAGCGTCCGGTAATGCCCTCTTCTCTTTCCTTCTCCCCCTTCCCCTTCTGAAGACGTCAGGATTTATTAGAGTCGTTAGCGCGGATGGTTTTATAGGGGCAGCGTTTGAATTCTCTTGCCGTTCCATCTGCATGAGAGACTTCCGATTACTCCTTGTAGTGGTAGATCCTATTACGAGGCACCATTTTGGTTACTGGTCGGTTTCGTGAAACGGGACACTCACCGTGGCCTGAATACTCTGCCGAAGAGGTTGTAAGCGTCGCGGAAGATATATGCGAGTGAAAAACGAACGCGACATACGATATGTCGGCCGTGAAGCTTGAAAGAGAAATGCTGGATACAGAGCGGCCGTTGCTTGACCGCGCGCATCCACGCTGATAATTTTCAACATCCGCTGCAAGCGAGCATCGAGAACAATGGCGAACGGAGAGAGTTGCTGATATTGAAAAAGAATAGAAAACTTTGAGTTATTAAAACTGCATTACCGGTAATGACAAATACGCGGCGGTGCTCAGCAGCGGTGATAAATAAACTTTGTTCTCCCGTTGCGCGCGCAAAGGCATTAAGATGCAATCTCGTTCTATAACTTCCCCATGGAATCTCTGACTGTGTACTCATCTCTCGCTGCTGGCAGCGACATTTTTCAAGAGAACACGCGCTTGAATCCATCGACGTTTATTAACATTCTCTTCCTCTTCGAAGAGAATTATGACTTAATCTTCATCTACCAATTAATCTCGGACAGCAAGATTTATGATAAATTTATTTTACGTAAAAGTAGTTACAATGCCGAATTCTCTCCGAATTTTCTAGTATTGCGGGAACACCTGCGAGTTTCTCGATTGATCGAGGATAAGCATACGACGAGCAAACTTTTTACAAGAATTTTGTATTTGAATAATATATCGTGGTCGCATTCTATTTGAATGCGCAGCGTTTAAAACGTGTCCTTTCGAACCTATTACGACTTTACTTTACAGACCTGCGGTTGCAGGAAGGGTGCTGACCGCAACATCACGAGTTTATTTCCGAAAAATATAGTCGCTATAAAAGTGTAGGTAGCAAGTACCGGAACAACGAGCAATACTCGAGACTGCCAAGAGAAGAGGCGCCATCACCTCGAGGACAGCTGGTAGACACGGGCGCGCATTTTGACGGTGGATGACGGTAGTGGTCGTGGTTAAAAATTGTCCCGAGAAATTTCTACCTGCTCCCTCTTCGACGCGCTCCTCCCGATCTCGATGTTTATCGCGCGCGTCCGCATGCGTCCCTGGGAAGGGACCGCCAAGATGTACCTATGCCTCTTGTATCTCACAGTAAGGATCGTTTAACGAGAGGATCGGAAGGGAGAGTGTATAAGCCGTCGCTCGTTGGGCGCGTTGGAAACAGTTGACAGGTTTCACAAGGTTTGTTTCCTCGCTATTAAGTTTTCGAAAGAGTCGTTATCCCCTCGAGACGCGCGCGAGACAAAAAATTATTAACGCGGAGCCGCCCGATAGAGACGCGATCGGGTCTTAATTTCTCTAATATAAAGGAGAACTCTCTCGCGTGAAAGTTTCCTCGTTTCATGGCATCCATGACGCGTATCTTTTCGTAAACACTTATACCTTGAGATTCTCGAGAATCAATATAAATGAGTCGCTACTGTGATGAATGAACGGCACGAGGAAACTCTCAACCGACTGTGTCAGCAACAATAATCTAAACGTGTGAATTATGTAAATCCTCTTTTTATGCGTAACCTACATAAGCGCCTAATGACTTCTAATGGCTATGCTTCCGCCTTCTTTTCTCTCGCTTTTGAATTTAAACCTGTTAAACTTAATTTTTTCGGTATGAAAATTATATTTTAACAGTATATATAAAGTTTTATTTCTCAAGAAAGTAAATAAAAAAATTTTCATATCCATATTTCAAATTAATCAATGTTATTACCTGAAAGCAAATTAATAATTCTGTTAATAAACTTTATTCGGTGATATGTATTCGATCGATGTTAACTGTCATTCGTAGATGTACGCGAAGGTACACCGAACCTTCGTATTCCTACGCGAGGTCCTGCTTAGGGACTATTCGAGTGTACTCGACGATTTAGGGAGCGAGGTAACGGTTGGGAATTGTGAAACACGTACGCGAAGTGTTTTAAGGCGCCCCTTCCGTTTACGCACCCATAATAGAACAGGTGGCCACAATTGGCCCGCTCGTTTCTCTTCCCAATTGTTACGTCGGCCGATTGTCGACTGCCGTGAAAATCCTCGCGCGCCCAATTAATTTTCGGAGGCGGTTCTTTAATCCGTGATACTTGTTACACTTTAACAATAATTAACAAAATAATAAACACAATAATAAACAATAAACAACAACACGTCGTATCTTTAATGTTTCAAAAAATTTACGAACCGGCAAAAAATATTTATTCGGAGCTTGTCTGAAAATCGGATTGGCTTTTCACACAGAAGCTTATGTATGTATATATAAACTCAATATTATACAGGATGTCCCGAATTTGAATGTGAGAACTTTGGAAGTGTGTGGGGCTCGATAAATTAAGAAGAAAAGTTCTTCAGAAATTTGCTCGTTTCTGCTTCATTTTGGAGAAAATCGTAAAAAAAAAAAAAAACAAACAAAAATGTCTGCTTTATTTTGGAGAAAATCTACAAAGATTTGTTTTCTTAGTTTATCAATCCCAAAGTTCCGATATTAAAACTCCGAACATTTTGTATATTATAAATTATTTAAGAACTTTCACATAAATGAGAAGAAAAGCAAATAAATATTTAAACGCTGAATTAATATAAATTTCCTGCACAAATAATTTACTTGGTAATTAAATTGTATCTTAAACTTCTAAAGATAATAAATGAGCGACAAGTTATATCATGATTAATGTTTTGTTAAAAGTATACGTATATAACTACGCGCGTTCCTCCGCATACATAAATATATAACATAATATATAAAATGAAAGAAAAATCGCGTGTGCACACAATAAAAAATGTATATATATATATATATATATATATATATATATATATATATATATATAAAAGTTAACTGCTCACTTCTTTTTCCAACCCATCATTCAAGGTAAGCTATTGTTCGTGCTTTTACCCTCGAAAGATGCTAACTCACACGCTCCACGGCAGCCCTAACATAAATAAACATGTCTACCTAAAGCTACGCAGGAGACCCAACGTTTAGAAAAGAAATTCCGTAATCTCCGCATTCTAGCCAGAGATTAAGTGATTTAAGCCAAGCGAGATTTACGCAGACAGTAACACATTCGTCGGCCAGTTTGTAACGGCTCGGTCTGTTATTGAAATAATACGGACATTGCTATTTGATGTGTACGCTCCGCGGGCCTCCCCAGAGAATTCCGCGAATTGCGAGGTAACGTTATATGACAACCAATTACTGCCGGTTAATTTGTTGCATCGTCGCTCGGTAACTGTTCGCTCGCGCGCACCACGTGAATCACCCACCACGCCGTGATATCTCGGCTTTGGCTGGCGAGAGGGGAGTCCTGGCAATCCGCCAAACCCCCCCCAGGTCTGGTTTTCTCTCTCTCTCTCTCGCCTTTTCTATCTATCTTCTATCTACCTATCTCTATCCTTCTCTCTCTGCGAACGCGGCTTATACCCGTGGCGTAAGGGCGTAGCTCCAATCGACCATGGCTGATCGGACCTTCACCGACGCGCCGTATATATATATATATATATATATATCGAATGTAATGTCGGCAGGAAAACGCGTAACTCCGTGAAAGTCGCGGGCGACGGCCAGGTCGCTCGGTCGACCGGCGGATTGAGTTACCACCGGGGGCGAGAAAGGGAAACACCCTTTCCGGGCCACTTGTGGTTCTTCGTTCACACCTCGTCCCTCCGTTAACCGCACGGTAAAAGGACTCTCGAAGACGCGAATACAAACGACGCGACACGAAGGTGAAGACGTTTGCCTCAGCGGGGTGGATCACACGGGGGCAGGGGGGGGGGGGAAGGGGGAGAATAAATTGCACGCAGAGCCGCAGGATTCGTCGCGTTCTGTACAAGGTATTAAATAGCGCTGCCCATTTCGAAATGATAGATGAAACGCGAGTGTTTTTGAATCATTTCCAAACCTATTGAGCAAGTATCTTTTTTTACTTTTACTCGATTTCTCTATAGACAGCGTAATCTTTATATTCGATAGTTCATTATCTATGATGTTTGCTACGCGCATCGTCCTCCATCAAAATTTAATTGTGACATGTCACGCTGATCGATCACATTTTTCGCTTCGTGAATGTGTTTTTAACTGATCGGACGATTGATGAACGATGACTTTCCAGTTTTATCTAAATGCCGGAAGCTAACGTTTTATCACATTATTACTTATTGTAGAAAATAGAAGGATAAATATATGAGTGTATAAAAATATGCTATATAAAATGTTATCCGATCGATTCATCTAGAAAGCTTTACCAGAGAATATCGATTTTTTTTCCAAGATTATTTTTCGTTTTTATCATTACATAATTTTATCCCAATTGCAAAAAAAACAAACAAAACCATATATTAAACGTTATGATACCGGTAGATTTGAAAATCTTTTTTATATCGAAGAATTATAACTTGTGACATTTTTCCTGAATGCATTGCAAATCCGGTATATGAAAAATATTATGAAATATTAATTGAAAAAAAAAAAAAAAAATTGAAAAAAAGAAATTTATGAAGAAAACCCGTTTAAATAGAATAACACTCTAGGAAGAACCGATTAGGTGCGCGACGAGATATGTTAATTAAATCTTAATCGTCGAAGCGCGAGCACATCGCTCTTTGCAGCGTGACAAAAATCACACGTACACCTTTGACAGTCGTAGCTGGAATCAAATGTTCCACTTGGACGATCTATTCTCGCTGAAGTTTATTTAAGCGACACATACCATTACGGAATCTCTAACGTGGCGTTTGCCGTGTCTGCTGCCGTGACTTCGACGAAAGTTCGTTGCCCCTCGCGTTTCAACTCGCGCTCCGCTCGCCAGGCAGCAGAGCGATGGAGAGACAGTTAGAAATTCTTTTGAATATTCGACCGGCTTTGTACGACTGCACGGTGTGGCACGACTTATCGGAAAAGGTCGTTAGCTTCAGTCGTAAAGTAGTCGACGCATTGTTACGATTCGCGGCGCTCGCAAAGCGGAAAATACACGGCGAAAAATTCTCGACGATCGACGGTAACCACGTAAGCTATCTGGATCGTCTTAGAGCAAATCTCGATTGCTCGCGTCTCGTCGAACGACGACAGAAGGATTACGCTGAGACGAATAGACGCGCTCAAATAGAGATGTTCGGAGACGTTATTTCTTTTTCTTTATGCGAATTTTCGCGGAACGACTGAATTCGCGTGTTCCTGACTTTCGAGAATCGATGACCGAATCGACGACGAGGACGACGGGAGTGGAAAGCTCGACTGACGCCGGCAAAGGGAGGTAGCCGGCATATCGTTCGCGGTTGCATGGAAAAGGAGCCGCCATGGGCTAAGTGAAATGGCGCGTGCCCAGTGGATTTCACGGTGCGTTAGTTACGGACGCTCCCTGTCGCTACCTTTTGCACCCCCTTTTCTCGCTCGCTCTCTCTCTCTCTCTTTCCTCCCCCGCACAGACCGCCACCTTTCCCGCATCTTGTTCGCTCCTTCCTCCTCCGCGATCTTACTTCTTCATCGAGCGCGCTTTATGCGCCGCTTCGGCATGCTTGTATTCCTCGTTGATAAATCGCCGGCGCGAGACCGCCTTAGAAGCGGTGTGCTAGTCTTGTTTAATAGCGCGGAAACAAGTAAAACGAAATATAGGATCGATGAAATATCATAGAAAAAAAATCTTGGCAAAATTTCAATTACGAGCGAAAAAACTGAGCGAGATACATAAATACAAATTTTTTTATTGTGCCTATAATGCTCATAATATGATGTAATGTTGTGAAATTTTATTATATTTCTGTCTCTTTTCTTATATCTAAAATTTTCAATGATGCTAAAATATTTGAAAGATTTTGAATTGATAATAAATATAAATATTAATAAATTTTGAATTCTGCATATTTCCTTTTATATTATGTTATATTAATGGAAAATTATATTGTAACTCAGTACTGGAATTTGCAATTGGCTCATCGGACATTGCAACTTATACGAAGCAACGCTGCGGAAGCGCGCGCGGATGTTTCATTACTTTATTGCCGCACGGTAGACGATCTATCCGGTGAGCAACGAGACAATGAGACGCGTGCCGCGCGTATAAATAATGGCAATTTAAGCTCGGTTACGAGATACCTATCGTCGTTTAGCAAGCAGAAACGTTGGAAGATAATTGCAGGATCGATGAGAGATGAAGCGGGGAGGAACAAAGCGATTTCGAGTCACGAACTGCGAGGAATAACGTCAAACGCAAAACTGATAGAGATGATAGAATAGTTTTGCATAAAAAAATATTTTCATGAAAGCATATAAGTGAATGTAAACATAAAATGCAAAATAACAACGAAAAATTAAAGCGATATAAGGAAATATATAATGTAGAAAAATAATGAATATATAATAATATAATAATATGAATGTATAAAAATCAGTTTTGTTTGTGCGATAAAAAAAGAAAATATATGAAATTCAAACAGTCAAAACTTAAAATAACAGTTGGTCAAATATTTCGATTAAAATCTTCTTCGAGTAAAAAATGTGTTCTGTATTTTCTAATATATAATTTTAAATTTTATCAAAAAGTATATGCACTTTTTCTGCTTAAAAATATGTGCTCTGACGTGATAAATTACATTCACGCGTATATGATTATATTTATATTTTGTAGAAATCATGCGAATATTTTTCATACAAATTGGATATATTTTGCTATTGGGTATTAGTTTATTTCACAAAAAGTCAAAATATCTTTGCCCCATGCGATTTAACGGACGAACGGAACCTAATCAATATGCGTCACGATCGCTCGGATTCGTGTCGTTCGAGCGCGCGACGTACCTGTCAACGCATAAAACTAATCCGGCATGCCTAAAGACCTGAAACGATAAGACCCGCTTTTCAGGCTGGAATTTTGTTTTGACAAGATTTTACCTACTTTCGACGCGGCCTAATCTTGCCTATTCGAAAGCCTCTTTTCGATGGAGGGCTACCATCGTTGCTCTTCTGTCACGCGTGACAAAACATGACGATATTTTGACGATCGATGCTCGCCCGCCAAAAAGCAGAGAGGACACCAAATAGATAATCGGATCTTCGATGTATTTCGAGACACAGGTTGAGTAAAGTTTTTACACTTAGGATTGAGAAACGAGCAACGATAAAAAAAGACCAGTAATGTATTATATTTTGATAAGTGAGAAACTTAGATATTGAAACCTTTCTGGAGTCTGCTCACGGAATTTATGTTTTCAGAATTATTAGCTCGTAGATAACATATGGAGGATCAAGAAATTTATGAGAAAAAAAAATATTTATCTTATTGTCGAAGAAAAGTCACTGAAATATCAATCTGATGAAATTCTATTTGTCCATTTACATCAATTTGAATTAATATAATTTTTTACAATTGCTGGGTGGTAGTGTATAACGTAACGTGCGTAAACTTTTTTTGATTTACATGCGTGCGTACAAGTTCGTCGAGTAAGACCATATACTGTCGGCATTTGAACCGTGATTGTGGTAAACGATGATTCGCATTCGAGGTACGTCCAGCTCAAAGTATATAAGGCGTCCGTGCAACGGGTGCATCACTCGTCCTGGCGTCGAAAAAGCAGGAAAAGTCTTAGAAAAAATTCGGTTGCCCTCGCATGTTTCGACGGCCTCGGAGCTGCCCTGAGGCATACAAAAAAAGGTCGTGGAGGCGCGGCGTCGAATACTAATTCTAGGGGCCGTTTTGCGCGGACCAACAGAGAGACAAAAGACGTGACGACGATGGCAGGGCGAACGCGATGCGACGCGAGTTAAGAACGCGAAGGCGAATGAACGTCGGAGAAAGAGGAAAAAAGAAAGACCGTGGTGCTGTGACGGTGCGAATTTGCATGAAAATACGTGAACTCGGTGACGATGATTTCTCCGAGTATTTCCGACCGCGCTACCGAAATTCCGTCGGTTTGCCGCGGTAGTCGAGCGACGCCGATGCGACAAAAGGGTTGCGACGTGCTGCGCTCTCTCCGAGCATATATGCAATCTGTATAATAAACGCGGGAATGCGTTTTTTAACGAGTACGCTCCCGCGAGTCACCACGGCGGATTTATTATGCGCGCACTCCCAAGTGCGCGCGTATGCGTGACTAGTTTCACCCTTTTTGATGCAGCGCTAATGGCGCTATCAGTAACACGCATCTTTCTCATTCGCAGTTGCAACAAAAATAGAATAAACTATATTACTGATTATACATCTGCAATCAGACAAATGAGAATCTGACAGCAATAATGATGTCAAATGACAGCTGATCAGCTGATCAGATTTATGCTGAAATTGCGCCAGATGAGATTTTATAAAAGTATGACTTTTTATTTTCTTAACTATTATTTTGAGAAATTATATCTTTTGCGATGGAAGATATATTTTGTATGTGAGAGTTTTATATATAAAAATCCATTCAAGATAATAACAATCATAAATAAGTCTTTTGAAAATACATCAAATATTGTTAAATATAATAATATACATCTGTGCGCAAAATCTTTTTTTTAACATTTTCTGTTAAAATTATTCGTATATTAAAAATGTTGGACATTTTTCTTTCAAAACGATATTTCGCGGCTTGTTTTTGCTCAGTTTCCCAGTTAGGACTTGGCTTAAAACTTGCTCATGATGTGAATGAGAATAGCGGGATTCAGAGAACGAAGGCGAAAATCTTGTATCTGTATATAGTCATGTCCGATAAGCACTTTACGGGAGTATGTGTTAAACGAGAAACGTGGGAATTCGCGTTTCGCTTATATTTTGTGTGCCGCTCACGTTATCTGTCTGTTACAGCGCTTTGAAGTTGTATCATCCCAGTGCAGAAAATGAAAAAAATGAAGCTTTAAAAAAAAAATATATAAATTTTTGTCTTTTTTAATATTCATAATTTGCATAACATTTGCATTAGACATTTGCTTAAAAATGAGATATCTAATATAACCTGCAAGAAATTTTACAACAGGATTGTGACTATTTTTTATGAACATTGATTCTCTCTCTAAAATAATCTTTCTTTGTACATAACAAGAGATTGATTGTGAGTGAATAAAATAATTAATACTGAATAAGATACATTCGCCCTAAATATCGAGATATATATCCAAACCTATATAAACGGTAGTATTCAATTATCATAAAATAGCACTGGGATTATTCATAGATTTACACTTCTCGTCAATACTCTTTATTGGCAGTTCGTATCGTCTTAATAATAAGAGCGCAATAAAAGCCACGCGATGTAGATTGAAGGGAGGATGAACGTGACGCACGCGAAACCGGTAAAAAGGATCAGACGGGATTTCCACTTGGCATCGAAGGGGATGCGACTCGCCTCGAACGGCCGATATTATACCCCGGGGCGGTAATTCGTATCGAGTTTTTCGTGCTGCCCGGGAACTCGATCGGAAACGCGATCAGGAGATGGCGAAAGTAATCTTCGGCCGCGTCAAACACGATTCTATGGTAAACAATCTGAGAGCTACTATATTTGTGAGATAGTTCTCTAAAGATGAGTTTTTTTCCGAATTTTATTTTTGCACTTCTCGAATCTTATCTTAATTTCTTTTTTACTAATTTTATTAATTAATAAATTGTTTAAAGAAAAACTGGACGGATCAGTTATGTCAAAAGTCAATAAATCTAATATATTTCGAGATTCATGAATTTGACATTGTGCTCAAGGTACTTTTAACCGTTTAAAATATAAAATTAATAATTAATTTGTGAATTAAAGTAAGGATTTGACCTGTAGAATATGATTTCTCAAAATTGTAAATATTATTTTATATAGTACTAATTTTTTTTTATATCTGTACTAAATTTTTAACTTAAGATATAAAAATTCATGAAAATAAAAATTTTAATTCTAAATTAATTTTAATTTTATATTTTAAAAAGCTAAAAATATGCAATGTCAAATTTATAAATATCAAAATTAGGTTTAGGTATTAACATTTAAAATAGTCGTTTAGTTTCTCCTTAAATAACTATTCAGTAACATTTAAAAATTCATATCCGATTATAATCTATCTGACTCATAAATAATTATTATTGCTCCAATTACAGTGTAAGAGGGGAGACAGATTATCAATCTACATATTTTACAACACTTAAATTTGTATAGTATAGTATATAGTATAGTACAACTCCTTTTTTAAACTATTCTCAGATCAATAATAATTTATGAATTAGATATTATTATATCAAATGTTATAGTTAAATTTTTAAAGATATTAATAAATACAACAAGCTAAAGAAAGTAATTTATTAACTTATAAATTGTTGTAATAATTAAAGAGCAATTAATTTTGAAAGTATCAGAAAAAGCATCATGTTGTCAGAATCACACACGTCATTTTAATTTATCTACCAAAATAATAATCTGACAGTTTTGTATTCGTTACGCATTGGTATCTCTTTTTCTTTTTTCTCTCTCGAAATTTTAAATATAATTCAATGTTATCTAAAATATCTAAAAATCACGAAAGCCTGATTGAAAGACCATATTATAGAAAAGTATCACGATTTTTTTTTCCAATGGAATATCTTGTTTTGATAACGATTTGCGGTGAAAGCCACGGATCCGGCAGGTAGATGAAAAAATGTGCCAAAACGGCAAAAAATATCTAACAATATGTATTCAAAGTGATACTCTGCGTCTTGCGAAGCGTTATTACCTCACGGATGGAAAGTCAAAGCGCATACATACAAGGTGGACGACAACATATCGGACAGTCGACGCGAATGCGAAGCACAAGCGGGGGCATTCCCCGACCGACAAATGGCAATTTAACACCGTCTCGGTCGATATTCGAGCGACCCTTTGACCGTCGACGCTAATGCACGGCCTGCCCTTTATTTCCTGCTGTCACACCGGCGCGGCGATACGCGGCCCCTCTCCCCTCATATCGTCGCGCTGAAGCACACACTTTCGAAGCACCCTCCGACCGCCCACGCGAGACGTACACACGAAAGGGAGGAACCACGTCCCCTGCCTCCGCCCGAAGGATTTAATTACGAATTAATTGTGATGTACCGCCGCGGCTAATTCCGCCCGGTAATTCCGCCGGTAATTCGAGGAAACGCCCAAGCCGAGCCGACCGGTCTTTTTCCCTTCCTTCTAGCGTGACTCTCTCTTCCGTGACGCAAAATTCCGCTACAAGCGCAAAATTCGCGAAACTTATTTCGCGCGCCAAAGCACGCGCGTTTTTTTCGATCTCGATACGATCGAGTCAAAGAAGTACAATAGCTGCGAGTTTTTTTCTCGAATTATAACGGCAGCGCAAAATTATTCGCGCGAAGTATTTATCGCATAAAATACTGCGAACTCTCTTACTGATAAGATCAGTGTACATACACAAAAGCGGATTATCTTAGTGGCACTAATAAATTATCGAATGCAGAACTAATTTGAGTGACAAGCCACCGAAAGATTTTAGATAGTCCGTGACGTACGCAATGAGAGTAGATTGGAAGATAGCAATGCTTCTTATCATTGTGATTTCATGCAAAGAGTAAGAATAATTCGTGCAGACAGTCCGTGTGCTACTCATAAATATTCATGATTTGCATGCAACGCTGATTTTAAATAAACTGTAAATATCTGTGAAGATATGCGCAACATCGAGATTGAAATCTCGCTAATCTGATTGAATTTGATTGCTATCTGCATGCGTGTTAATGAGCTTTCCTCATTAATCATTTTAATTAACGAAGATTTGATATGGATGAGTTAGCGCCATGATTTGCATTTGTTTATTACGGCTACAATTCTCCTATAATGAATGTTTATTGCTAATATATGCACAAAATTGTCATTCGTATCTTGCTCGATTTTTTCTGCCTGGTCAACGATTAGATATGAAAATCTCTCTTTTAAAATCTCTCGTCAAAAATAAAACGAGAATTTTGTCAAGATGAATATCTATCTTCCTGCTCTTAATTGCTACGAAAGACATTTGTCTTCCCTACGAGACAGTTTCGAGGCAACGACCGAGGCGCATCTAATCGTCGCGAATCATCCAGCGAGATAATTCGATCGCGTGGCAACTGATTAATTACGATACGCGATGTAACAGTAAAATACACACTGTTGGTTCTACATCTCGTTATCTCGGATTCTCACCTGACAGCCGATTAGATTAAACAACGTTGGCGACCAGACTCCTTGGACATGCGATTCTCGAGCGATATTTTCCTTTCTCAACGAACTGTCCACTGATAACGTATCGACGTAGCCTTTAGTAATCACGCAACGATTTGTTCCTTCACTATTCAGTTCACTAATATCGATGCGTCGAGTAATCGTACGGATGATCTCTCCTTTGTCGTCTTTTCTCTCTCTCTCTCTCTCTCTCTCTCTCTCTCTCTCTCTCTTCTCTCTTTCTCTCGATCCTCGTTTTGTCGCGTTTATCGCAGTTGGTGATGTCCTCTATGATGTCGTCGATATCACGGTCCGAGTGACACTGATGCGATTTTCCTCTCAACTGAATTCAAGCCCCAGGCTGTCACCTTCGATTCATCTTAGTCATTTCTTCGCGCCAAATCGCACTCCCAACATCTTCGGATTATTTGCCATTGCATGATATAGCTTCGACGAGCAGCTGCCCACGCGATCAGATTTATCTCCGTTCCAAGTCCGGAGGGCGATAAAAAAAAAAAAAAAATTTAAGAATGTCGGAGCAATCGGTTTATCTTCGCTTCGAGTTTACGTCGAAGCATAAAGCTCCGACAAGATAAACTCTCGTCGTTTCTACGCGATTATCTTGCGAGATTTATCTCGCAGTCGCAGGAAATGAGACGGATCATCCGTGCGATGATTTCAAGAAGTCTCGCGGTTTATACGCGAGGTCTTTTCGCGCACGCACACGTCTTCGTCTTCCCACGTGCCGGTTGACGGTTTCGTAGATGCGTGATAAATGCACGCGGCGCACGGTGACGCTCGGCTTTTATCGGCGCTCTTCTTGCGCGTCAGCTGCGCGCGTCCGAGTGTGCCGTCGCACTTTCCGAACTCTTCTCCCCCGTTTGACATCGAGGTTGCGCCGATTCGCGTCCCCAGCTCGTCGCCGCAAATTTTTCACCGATTCGGCGCGTTCGATCGTGAGCGCGTGCGTGCCACCACTCGCAATCGCCCGACGCGACCTACTGGAGGGGTATCGCAAATTGATATGCCGCCCGCGATTAAGTCCTTGTCGTCTGCATCGACGGCGCCAATGGATCAGGGCAATTATGTAAAATTATGACTTGCGATTCGCAGACCGAAGATACGATGAATGCAAATGTAAAAGAAGTCAATTTAAAATCACGATATAAAAGCATACATCTTTGAGAAGCGATTTAAAAATATTGAGAATGATAAAAGTGAGAGAGAAAAATAAAAATTTATTCACATTGTTTCATCGTTTGTCTAACGAAGGAGGAGAATTAACACTTTTACAAATTTTTTAAAAACATAATTATGATAATTGTTAATAATCCAGTTGTACGATGATGGGATAAAGGAATTTAATAAAGATCGCGTCTAATAAAAAGACAACAATCTTGCTCTTGCCTTGAAGAACTGATCGACCAGACGTCCTCGCAAAAACGAAAGCCTATCGTAATTAAGATGTTAATAACACTCGAGCGCAGCTGTTATGCGCGTCATATAATCGAAGACTGATCTACGAAACACAGAATGTAACATAGAAGAACCAAAGACATTGAATCCAGAGAACTCAAACTAAAAAATAAGTCAAGACCATTAAAAAATCTTATCGAAGCAAAATCATCTCATTAAGTAGATCCAGTAGAGTAGGCGAGAAACATGAAAAAATCGCCGATCAAGTTGAATTTAAAACTTTGACAATTATTTCGCAGTTGCGTTCGAATATATCATAATTTTAATTACAGATTACAAATGCAATCACTATCACGTCAACGTTATGTCAAATATTTTTATATATACTCAAATGGAACAACATACACTGAGCATTACAGAATTGAAACATCATCGGTATGTAAAATGTAATATTTGACTTGACGTTGATATTACATGAGCAACGCGTTTTACCGATCGAATATCGCAAGCTATATATTTTAAAATATTTTAAAGCGCGAAGAAACTCGGATCCTACTCCATTACTCCGGTGAATGTAATCCGGCTTGTAATTCTCGGCGATAACATTTGGAATGATGATTACAGTGGCCGAATAACGCTTCTCAGAATCGATACTATGCGAGTTACGATGCTCATAATGGACACTTAGCCTTACTCTCGTAAGCAACATTGACGAATGAATGGTTGGTTTGTTGTAGCGTTTATTTAAATCGGATTATTTAAAAGCTTTAATCGTTCGTGTCTTTTTCATAAAAATTCGCAGTTTTAATACACAATAGCTTAATCTATTAAAGCCACAATGTTATCATTTTTGAAGTTTATATGATTGTGTGAAATTTACTGATAATTTTGACCCCCCTGAGGACATAGTCTTATCACGATTTCTTTAAGATTCGCTGTTTTATACTTTTTGAAAGACTAACACAAATTTTGAGAATCCCAAGATTTTTCTATTGGATTTCTAATAGTCAACGTGAATAAAATGCCATACTTGAAAAAAGGATTTTCAACGAACTAATGACAATTTAGGTTTTTTTTTTATCATTTCAATGAATACGAACGAAAAGATTGAGATACACTTATTACAGCCATCTCGTTCTCGCTGAAGGCGAGGTCAAAAGAACGCTCGTAAAATCAATGAACTCCGTTCCATCGCGACGCCCTCCTCATCGCCTTAACACGTCGGGACGCTCCTTTATCGCGTAGATGCTTTTTCTTCGTTTGCGCACAAGGGAAACCGTATGCGTCTCCCCGGTGTTTTCGTCGTTCTCCATCGGTTCTCTCCGTTTCTCTCACTATCGAAAGAGAGAGAGAGAGAGAGAAAGAGAGAGAGAGAGTCCCTCTTTCGGTAGCGAGGGAAAGAGGGAAGAAAGAGAAAAGAAGCAGGAGAAGCTCGAAGGTAATCAAAGGGGTGGGCGCGCACGTTCGCGAGTGCTTGCATCCCTTCGCCTGCCTCTCGAGGTACACACGCACGGGAGCGAGCGTTGCCGAACAATCGTTTCGGTGGCTTTGAAGTTTTTCATTCCCGCTCTCTCTTCCCCTGTGTCGGCCTTTTCGAATGCGTTGCGTTTGCAGTGAGAAAGAACGACGACCGGTGACGCCGATAACAACAAGAGAGAGACAGGTCCTCATGTACGCACCCATATTCGACCCTCCCTTAACCCTCCTGTATCCTTATCCCCCCCCCCTCTCCCTCCCTTGAGAATGAGGGATACTGCGATAATGTTGTCGAACGTGCCTGCGACTGATAAAGCGGGGTCCAGATAAGGATGGCACGCTGAAGAGGCTAATTACAGTGTTTTTTCTCTTGGAGATTGGCATGATGGTCATCGTGGTTGGATGATACCTGCTTTGATTTATCCCCTTGTGCGCGCATTGCGCACTAAAAGGAAAGAAGGAAAGGGAGGAAGAGCAAGTCGAGGGTGATGAAGCTTTGTGGCGACAATATGCACTCGTTCTTCTTCAACATTTTTCATATTGCAGACCTAATCAGTCGAGAAGAAGCTCTTTCCGTTCGTCTCTGTCGATCTTTTGCGGATTCTCTCCCGTTCTCCCGGATTCTCTGCCATTCTCAAGAACATTCCGCTGGCTGACTGTTCTTTTCCTTTCTCTCTCTCATTCTCTTCATATTCTAGATTTCTACTGTTTCTTTCCTTTTGTCTTCTCAGGTCGAAAGGAAAATTCGATTCCAATGCCACATATGCAGAAAAGTTGACAAAAGTGCCCACTTATTGTAGCACTTCTCCTCTAGTAGCAGTCGAGTGTAGCTTTGACGACAATGAGGTAATTAGCTCACATTATATACTTTGTGACATCGGCCGACCAAGAGCAAAAGAGGCTGCTTTTTTCTGTCTCTCTTCTCCCTCATATTCTTCATCCTTTTGCCCGTATTTTCCCTCTCTTTTTTTCTCTCTCATCTGAATCCTATTACAAATTTGACCTTGCGCTCTTCATCTGCTCGACGATAGCTCCTACGTGCGCGTACATCGAACGCAATCCTCTCGTCCCTTTTCCGCCCTTTCCATCAGCTACTCGTCGTTTGCACGCTAATTTTCGTACAGATGGATGAAGGAGCAAAACGGAAAGCAACGATCTCTCGGCCGAAAAGTCTTTGTGACGAATGACGGTCGAGTGCGCGGCATAAAGTACGTTCGCTCGCGTACGCAAGGACAAAGGAAAGAAGAAAAAAAAAAAAGAAAAATTCACGATGAGACTCTAATGAGTGTGCTTGTTTTTTCATGAATTCGTAATTCTCGAGCGCGCGTATCGCAGCTCGATGGGAGATGGTTGGTTTCTCGATCTCATCGAGGCCACCATGAGAGGAGGAACCCGATCTCAAAGACGATGCGGGCAACTCTCGTTCGCACTCCGATGAGCGCGCAGAAATAATTTTGTTTTTTACCGATGCGGAATGTTCTCGTTAACATCGAAGCGGAGTAGTCGAAGCCGATAGCTGGCGGGGGGGGAAAAATCCTCAAAGACGTCACGCGGCCTAATTTTCCGACAGAGGGAGCATTCTTGCTTTGATGCGTCGGGACTCTAAGTTTCTCCAAAGCTTTCTCTCTCTTTACGCCATTCCCATCTCGTTATGTTTGCCTGACGAATTTTTTGCAAAGAAAAGGCTGCGACAGGAGAGATCGTGTTGATGAGACGCGACAGTAGTTTCCCCAATGTAAATCACATTATAATATCAAACGGAGTACAGCTCGTGACAAGGAAAACGGTTTTGTAGCTTTGTATTCTCGTCCACGTAACATGCGAGTTCATTTACTTACGCTACCATGCTTGATTAGAGAGGAAAAAATTGAAAAAAATGTTAAGATGAAAAAAATGGGTCGACATGGGCGATGATGACTTGAAACGAATCGAAGTCTGCTTGAAAGGGGAAAAATATGTTGTCGATGTTTTTATGCGTTTGTCAAGCGTCAAAGAGACGCCTACTGCTTTCTCATGATTTTTCTAGACAGCTCTGGAGAGATACAAGAGAAATAAAAAGTCTGAGTGAAAACAACTGTAGATAACGTTATAATGATTCTCCGAAAAGACTATGCAATTGTTTGTCCATCAAAATCATATCACGACTTATTTATGTCAAAATCTTTTGTGTGAAATTCATGAAATTGCATTTCATGGATCTCGGTATCCATAAACAAATTTATTTCTTTAGTAACTTTAGTTTCAGGCTAGCGGGAGACGCACAGTATGCTATGTGTATATGATAACGCGTTCTCTAGTGTGAGTATGAGCACGTTTATATAAATCTGGGTTTTACATAACATGTAAGCAAGCTCGGCTGCTGGTTCCCTCTTGCTCAATGTCGTTTCCACGTTTCGTACGCGCACGTTGTCGCGTCGATGAATTCTTTGATATCCGCGCTGTAATTAGTCGGTAACAGGCAGTGCGACCACGCCCACCATCGTCATCGCGGTGTAAAGCAGCAGCTACCTACCATCAGTGACGGCAAGACAAGAGGTTGACGGCTCAACGAAGAAGGGTAGCGAAAATGTTTTAGTGGCGATCAAAGTAGCCTATGCTTGTGCCGCGAGGGCTTTGCTGCATCGAGAAAAATGCTGCGAGAAAAAGAAAGGATTATCCCCGCGCGAACCCTTCCATTTCTTATCCACGACACCGTCATCGTCATTGACGACGAGAAGTAATATAGCAGACGCGGTACTATATATATACGAATAAATCTTTTTTTACGTGTAAACTCTATCTCTCTCAGTCTTGAGAAAATATTATTTATAAATTTTTTTATACAATTCTCTGATCTTGCTTGTTTGTTAAGGATGTTGCTGTGTGTATTAGTTATTGAACTAATTAAATAAAATACTGAGCCAAAATTATTCACCGCGCAAACGTACTTTGATGCTTCTTAATAGTTTGCATTATGAGCTCGTGCGTTTTTCTGCTAATAAATTTGCACTTTTTGATGAAATTCATTTTTCATGAATAGATTCTTTTTTACATGTAGACTTCTCGGCCTTGAAAAAGTATTACTTATAGATTTTTGTATACAATTCTCTGATTTTATTTGTTTGTTAAGAATGTCGCTGTGCGTATTAATTATTGCGCTAATGAAATAAAATATTAAGCCAAAATTATTTAAAATCGCGTAAATGTATTTTTTGATGCTATTTATCATAATACATTACAAGCCCGTGCGTTTTTGCCGAAGATAAATTTACGCCTTTTGATGAAATTCAATTAATGGTAGGAGGGTGACAAAATAATATGCTTGTGAATATAATACAAGTCAGTGACGAAGGTCGGCGCTTGTGAGGCGTTTGTCAAGTGCGGCACTCCGCGCTTTTAAAGTACCGTCATCGTTCTCGTCGCGACGCGAGACATTCTGCGACGTCGGTGGATTGCGACGAAGGCTCAAGCGTTTCAATGTAGGAATTTAATGCATCTGTGTAGAAACCAAGCGCGGATAACTCAAACGCCATTCGAATTTCTCAAGATCAATCGGAAAGTCAGTTTTGGTTTTGCGTCTACATAGCTTGCGATCCACTTGCGAGTAATATGCATTGATTAGTATCCAGAATCTACAAAAAATATGCTTCTTTTGATGTTTTGTCATGTCTTAAAGACATTTCTGGGGAAAAAGATGCAGCGCATCTATACTGTAAATTTTATTATCGTTTATTATCTCTACACATTATAGAGAGAATTAGAATAAATATTAAAATAATTTTTAATATCTCTTTAGACAAATTAAACTCCTACAATTTTTGACAATGAGTTTAAAGATACGTAATGCGTGACAAAGCAAATCGTGTTTCCATAGCATTCGCTCGTTAACTGCTGAACGTCATGGAATAATCCTCTTACGCAAGAACGCCGGTTAAACTTTGCACGTGTAAAATATATAACGAAGTAGTTATTCTGTTATCTTATTGATTGCTATGATTAATATATAGTTAAATATATACATATATCACATTTTTTTATATATTGCAGAAAAATATTCCTCATGCCTCATGTATCACGTATTATGTTATTCTTACATTGAATATATATGAGTTAATCTCGATATATATA
>JBCEZV010000028.1:5044692-5065298 GCA_039654365.1 Cataglyphis livida | reverse complement strand
CATATATATATATATATATAATTTTTTCTCATACATTTTATCTTATTCTCATATTACTTTTAATCGCAATGTTGTCTTATTTTTCTGCCATAGAAGATATAATTCTGAGGCGTTGTATTTTTTTATTGTAAGCCGATTACAACGTAATTCTTATAAATCCGTTTCATTATGCTATCACGTCTCCCAATTTATTCCTTATTCGATAATTACGATAAAGTTACATTTACAAGCGAGCGAACCGATCACCGTTCGCCGTAAACGGCTTTCCCTTCTGGCGAACCGAAAAGCGATGTAACCACGATCGATTTGTTACAGCGAGCGACCACGCCACGCCGTCATGAATTCCGACGAAGTTCCCAGGGTCCAACCCTAGGCCCTATGTCGCATTAATGCATCGAAACGTAGTTACAGTTTCGTAACTCTATTTTGAGGGACGCGCACAAGCAACGCGCACCCCCGATTTTCGTAATATTCCGTGGCGCGCAGATAACTGCGAGAGCCGGCTAGCTAACACGGTGATGATGACGATGATGGTGATGATGATGACGCTGATGATGGGGAGCGCCGACATTCAACCATTTTGGCGTCGACGTGAAATCAAATGTAAAGTACGTCTGGTCGCTTCTCATCCACGGAAAAATCACGATTCTCATTCTCTTTTTCACTTTATATCGTAAAATCTCTCGCTTAATTGCGTCCATCGCCAATTGCTGGCGATTACTATCATAATTTATACTTCAGCAGAAGTTCGCCAAGTACTAATATGACATTAATTTAGCGGTGCAGATATGTATTCTTTTTTATATGTATGATATATCTCGCAAATAAATACGATGAATGGCGATAGGTTAATGGCTCGATTTAAAAGACAATGTGATCTTTAATTGATCTCATTAGTGAGAAATTGGAGTGACACGAGATAATAGAGAAGCATATCGGCCACCCATAGTCCGTTTGGCGTATTAACGCGACGCAATCGGAAGAACCTGTTATGATTTATTAATGGACAGAGTATTTCGCTTAGACATTATGTGTCGTGGGGTGGAGACGGGGAGGGGGGAGGCGATACGACTACGTCGGACGATTACGACCGGCTGTTACATTCCCATCAGATCGCTTCATTGTTCGTTCGCGCACGCCCGGCACGTATTTTTTCCTCTTGATTAATTTCCACTAGAAAATTAATCACCTCGAGGAAGGGTTTGTTGTCCGTTTGTCATTCGTACGTTGGCGGCAGTCGCACACGCGGTGTCCTGCAGATTTTGCCTAGCCAGTTGACGCGTACACACGAGAGAGATGGCATAGACGAGAATACGTAAGGGGGAGGGGGGGGGATAAGAGAGGCTGAGCAGAAGGTTGGTTGAGGGGGGGGCGCGCGTACGAACCCCACGAAATATTGATTGACATCCGGGTGACAGATTTCACTGGCCACACACCCCTTTAGTCTTCAACCGGCAGCGCGTATTCCGAGCCAAACGCGCTCGAGCACCACCACTACTTCTTCCTTCCCGCACTCTTTGTCATGCTGATTTGTTGCCAACCGCGCAGAGGTGCTCAATCCCGTGCCCGTGGCTCGCCGAAGATCGATCCCGCTTGATAACGCGTCTGCACGGTGAACGCTTCATCCACCACATATACGATTAATGCACGTCGTCGATGTCGCATTATTCTCCTCTTATTACGCCCTTCATCCGATGTTTTGCTACATTTTATAAACGAGCTTATGGAGAATCGCGAGAGATTACTGCAGATTTCCAGTGTCGGATTATGAGTGGTCTTCCAACGATCGTCCTCCGATGAGACGGGAACACCGGATATGTACGGATCTCGACACTGCGCACAAGTTATTTGTCAGGCACTTGGCGGATATCTAATAACGTACAGTTAGCGCGTCGGGTATAATTACGATTAATGCCGGCCGGGAATTATCATTTCCGACTAAACGCTTTGATAAACAAATTCCGAGGAGAGCCGCATAATGAACCGAACACCAGCGAATCTCGCGTTCCTCACCGTTCGTCGTCGTCGCTCGTTATCGCGTAGGATTTCTATTTACCATCGTGTTAGACAGGTGTAACGCCAACCATACATGCATAATAACGTGCATTATGAAAGGGCTATACCGTTATCGATATCCGGAACACGCCATCTGCAATCAATATGATTGACATATCGATGGAAAATCTAGCCATACGATTAACCTTTCAGCTGCCGTGATCTACCTGGTTGTATGATATTTCCTTCTTAGTCAGCACCAAGTGACATTAAAGAAGATGTCAATAGCATGCCTCTTTGAAAGTCATGATCGGATTTATAACCCAAGATGATATATTAATTTCTTGCTGTATTATATCTCCACTCACATAAATCGGTTGACTTTCTACGAAAATCGAGACGATATTACGTTTAATTATCGCCTTTTTCGATATTAATATTTTTTATATGCTAAAAGCAGAACTGTAAAAAAAAATCTTTTATTTCTCATCTAAAATATCTTCTGCATCCTATAACCGCTTCGATATATATATAAACGATTTTAATCTAGAAAATGTAGATACTTATGTATATTAAACGAATGCGAGAGGAATTGCTCAAGTATATCGTGGAAAGAAAGGGGGCCGCGGTTGGACAAACTTCGAAGTGGCAAACAAAGAGCAATGCGACAAAGACATGCGATAGTGGACAAAGATGACGAAGGCGATGCGATTCTTGTTGGCGCGGGACGCTGATTGCTCGAACGGAGGAGCCAATTGAAGATGTGACAACGACTCGACGCTTCTGAATCATGTCACATGTCAAATGAGCGACTCGGAAACTGTCAACCGACCCAATTACGTCTTCATATGAATAGCCGACCAACCGAAACACCGTCCCACGCGCAACGATGCTCAATAAAGTCGACAGATTCGGCATGACCGGCGAAAATAACCCGCTGTACTAATCTCATAAACATGCACCTTCACAAGTTTGTTCTTTCCGACACATCCTGATTCTACGTTGCGTGAACGCCTTTATAAAAAAGGCCATTATAAAAAAGCGAGATCGATCTTATTTTATTTAAGATTTAATTCAAATATCAAAACTCAGGAAAAAAGATTATTGCATATTCGATATTTAATTAAACGATATTTAATAATAAACTTTTCTTTTCTTTCAATTAAAAGAATTTTGTATATAAATTTTGCGCGCAAAAGTATTTCTAATTTTTGCATAAAACTATTAAAGAGACTTAAGATTTACATTCTAACATTAATACGTTTTGAACAGAATATATTTAATATTAATTGCTGTAATCAAAAAGTATTACTTTTAATAATTTCCTCCGTATACGGAGAAATCTCATTCGTAATTATTTCATTAAACTTCGGCGATGTATTAACTAGCAAGGGTTGCGAGCGAGTGTAAGCCGCGGTAACCCCCTAGCGTGCATATTGCAAATATTGGTCCATTATGAGATCACAATGCTCTCTCACCTTGTATGTACCACGCATAGCGTTAACCTCAAAAGAGCTCCTCATAGAGCGATTAAAACAGGTCGCCTTGCATGCGCCGTTGATGCAATATTATGTAGAACGCAGTCGCATGAATTGATGATATCGATTAAATTGAAGCAAAATACAAGAGCGATGACGTCATAAAAAATTGGATAAATGCGCGGCCTGAAAAAACGTATTTTTTTTCGGAAACACCGCATCATATGCTTTATCAAAGTAATCTTTATTAATAAAAAATTGATTACTTCCCTGAGAATTGGATCGCAATTGTGTTATATGCGTTTTAATTGATGCAATGATATTCATCAAGTCCTTTAAAATTCCTGCAAATATCTTTTACGATACTTTTTTAACCGAAATAAATGATAAATATATATTGTACGTTTATTTTTATCTATTTATTTGTCTTCATATAGCACAATAAGTCCACATCAATATATGCAATGATATAGAACTCGACAGATAAAATTATCTTCCGTTTCTTTGATTCTATAAATGCAAGACACAAATACTTGACGTTATCGACAAACGACGAATTAACGTATAATGACTTATAAAAATTTGTTCAAATTTTTACGTTTATCTTGTGCAATCAAATAACTGTTGTACACATCAAAATAAAATATAATCAGAAAATAACGAATATATACATCGCGACGCTGTACTCACAATGTGAGCACAAACAGATGTAATTCACATTAAACATCGCGAACATCACGTAGGTGGGCTTGCTATATTCCACACGAGCAGTTCTTAAATTCATTATCAAAGAGCGAATGGAGCATAATTGAGACGTATGTAAAACGCACATGTGCGTTCTCCGCCCACCACGTGATAAACACCCTCGTGTCTCCTGCTGTCAACGTACTAAAACTGCAACTCCTCGCTTTATGCAGTCGTGCATCGAAGATGTAATTAATAATACACTGTTGACGCAAAATGATTGATTAAATGCTTTCATCTTTAAAGATTGTTATCGATTTTGTATGAGTGCTATCAGACTTTTTGTAGACATTTTCTAGTTAGATCTTTCTTCAACTATGAAGAATAAATATATATCATGAATTACAATTATAATATGATTTTCATAATGTTTTATCTATAATAGATCACAAATAAAGATTTGTAACAGGCACTTTTATTGATTTTTTAATGTAGTTGTGGAATGATAGTCTCTCTCAAAGAATGATTCTAAACTCAGAGGAATTTATTCCCGACATCGTGCGATATTCTTGAATATCCTGTACAGCATCCTGTACACACTTCAATTACGGCGCTAACCACACGCGCAAAATTATCGGTGTTCGCGAACAGTAGGCGGCAATGCGGCGGAGGCAGAGCGCGTGATATCGCCCCCGGGGCGGATTTGAGTACGCGCAGCGCAAATATTGCCTCAAGATTACAGGAGCGCAGGGTCGGTACGTATCTAATACCTGCGGTCTTTTCTAAAGTATCGGCCTTGGGAAACCAAAGTGCGAACGGTCATTGTCCTTGTGACAATTCGGAGAATGCGTTTTCGACATTATAATTTATACAAAATGAAGCGTATAATTCAAGTTTTGAAATATTAACTATAATTCAATAAATATTCATAAAAATTTAAGCAAAAATTGTGAAAAAGGCACACACGATAGTTTTTCGTTTAAAATAAATAATCGATTGTCTATAAAATAAATTATCGATTATCTTTAAAATAAATTATCGATTATCTATAAAACTTAAAATCGTCAATTCGAAATACCACACAGAAATATCAATATCGGAAAATTTCTAGTTAGAAAAAAAAATGTTTGGTTCGAAATAGAGCTTTAGTATTATTGATTTCTGCCCCTTGTGTCGCGTGATCGAGAAAATTGTGGCAACGCCGGGCAAGGAGGCGCAGCGCCGGAGGGGTAGGAAATCGGTGATGCGATTACCCATGTCGCTGAGTAATGCACGGCAAGCCCGATGTGATACAGTAACGTTATTATCGTTCTTCCGCGGGATCGCTCGCCGCGCGGCAGAGAAGCCGACTAAATATTCATCGCTCATCGTGCGCGACAAGTGGTACGTTAATGTACGGCGTAACCGTTTGTGGCCGCGCTTCGATTCCTTTTGCATTTGCATCTTTTTAAAAAAAACCCGTTGCGATGCCCGCGGCACGATTGCCAAGCATCGTGGATGCGAGACGATAACGCGTCATTGTTAGTGAGCAAAGGGCAATTTAAAACGTCCTTTTCGGGCAAATGCACGTGGAGTTGATTACATGGAATTTATCATAGAATTTATTGCGCCAAAGCGATAGCTGATAACATATCAAAATTATGCGTCATGCTAAATTAGTTATTAATCCACGATCGTATTGGTATGGACAAAATATACTATGCGTTACAGCGAGTTTGTTGATGATTGGATAATGTATGTAAATGAGCGTGTAGAGGAGCGTCCATAATGCAAGCGGTAAACGATGATAGAGGAGAGCGCTGATATCAGCATTCAACAAAACTACTACTCGTTCAGTACATCGTAATAGCTCGCAAGAACGCTGGGTTAAATACCGCGAGATGAGGCACGAGAATGCGACGGGCGAGAATACGGCGATTAAGGTAAAACAGCTCGTTGCAGAGGAGTCGAATACAAGCGGATAACGATGGATATAGCATTGAGAGAAGGAACACCCGGTATCTCGTCCAACGAGAAAGGAAGAGAGAGAGAGAGAGAGAGAGAGAGAGAGAGAGAGAGAGAGAGAGAGAGAGAGAGGGAGAGAGAACGAAGAGAGGTACGCGTTGTCCCGTGGGATCAGCTTGAGCATTGTCGAGAGGGTTTGCTTGCTTGCTTCGTCGCCCGTCGCTGGAGGCCGCTACCATTTGCCATCATCCTCCCTCGCCGCCTCGGTTACACTCACCCTTCCTACACCCTTCGCCGCCTCGTCCCTCTCGTCGAAGGAGAAGCAAAGCTGGCGAGGGGACGAAGGGGATTGCGGGATAGGGTAGGTAGGTAGGTAGCTCGAGACTGTCACTCGGTGATGGATGATTCTACCCCAACGCGATCAATTCGCCTGCCCCACGCGCACATGCCTCGAGGGTGAAGCTTACCCTCGTGCCTTGTACGTCGCTGCTTGTTGAGGAATCGCGATGCTTCCTCTCGATCTAGCGAGAAGGTGCATTCCTCTCTTGCGAGTGCCCGAATTGGCAGGAAGGAATCATGCGTTCCTTTAAGAAATCGATAGGAGCTACGAGTCGCCGAGACAATATGAAAGAAATGTGCCTACATTCTTGATTTCTAGATAGAAATCAAATAGAAAAGCCAATGCAAGCACGGAAGAAAGAAACGCACTTGTTTACAAAGATGAAAATTAATCATTGCCGCTGCATAAAAGTTGAAATATTTTTCTCATAAATATTTTTATTTTATTTTTAATATAATTAAATATGTATGTATACATTTTTAATAATTTATAATTTGCGACAAAATTCTATCATACACGTAAACTCTGGATTGCAAATCTAAAGTAGACTGAATATGCAATTAAAATTCTATCATCATAAATTCTGAATAAAAAAAGCTTTAAGAGAATTATGTTTATTTATATTTAAAATTTAAAAGAATATCAATGTAAAAAATATTTCCAATAATAAAACGCATTTAATAAAAGAGCTTATTTATCAATATATCTATTGGCATAATTAAAAATATACTATTAAGAGATAATCAAGATAATTATAACGTACATGCAATAATAATTAAGAAATATATTCATATAATCAAATTATAACCGACACTGCACTCTGTAGATTAAGACCACTTTTTATCTATGTCGCGGCATCGTTTAAGAGCAAGCCGCTTATCGTGCGGATGGCGACAAAATTTGTAGACAAGCTACTAAAAACGTTAACGACCGCGTCGCGAGCTTCTCTGCACCTCCCCGAAGGAAAGAGAGAGAGAGAGAGAGAGAGAGAGAGGAGGGAAGAGAGAGAGAGAAAGAGTTGGCTTTTCGTTACTTCTTACTCTACGTTCCGGCTCTCGCGCACGCTCTATCTCCCGGTTTCATCTAATTTGCATAGTAATTTTAATCAACGTTACCGCAAACTACAATATATGTACGTAGCTACGCGGGCACACGTGCGCCGCATACGCTCCACACATAGATTTACGCACACAGATGGACAGCTTGGTACATATCGTACAATCCGGTGAAGTCCGTCGCTCTCTCGCCCAGAGTTCACCACCCTGTAATTACTTTCCTCTAACGGTGCGGCACGTCAATTCAAATTGCTCTCGAATTACCTAGCACCGAGAACACGCTTTTCGCGTGTGCATGTATAGGTACGAGAGGTGGAGGTGCCAAAAGAGTGGATAAATGAGCGATGATGCAGCTCTCTCGGCTGCTCCGATCAGGTGGGGAAGGCAATGCGGAAAGAGAAAGAGCGAGAGGGAGATCTTTTCTGGACGCGATTTGTATAACGAGTATACGAGGATTATTCGTTCCTCGAATGCATCGTTTGTTCATTGATAACGCGCGCCCGCAGTCGCCGTCCCTAAAGGGCTAAAACGATTCTTTGGATTATCCACACGGTGAAAGATAACGGCGCTTATCGCGGATGAAAGAAGGAGGGAAAAAAGTGCCGAGAAAAAGAAAGAAACTATGTTGTCGGCCAACACGGCTACGTTAACAACCTCACGTATTTGTAACGGTATTCGCCGAGAAAAATTGTCGCGTGCCATTGTACAGCGGTTGAATACGGCGAGAACTTTGTTATTAACGATGCCGTTAAATCGGTTAAAAAGACAGTTAAAATTTAAATGAAATCTGTATACAGTGGCAGTCTGTAGAAAAGATTTGTAAAAAATCTCAACGAATAATAATTAATGAATAAACGAGTCAAACTCAGTGCATAGGATATTTACTTAAAAATGCCAATCCAAGAATTTATATATATATGTTTATATACATTAATATTAATTGATATGTATTTTTCATTTCTCAGTACTATGAAAATGTAAATTTATCATAAAAAAATTTATTTTCATCTTTAGATTTATTATAAACAGATATTTTTAATATAAACGCGGATATTTCAGAGATTTTATATGATGATGAGATTATAAAGTGAGTGAATAATGATGGATTCGATTATATTTAATATATTATTCATCACACACACGTACAACAATATAGATCAATCTAAAGTCATATTATGTACGTATTAAATTCATATTGTTAATCTAAATATTTTGACGATACGATATAAAAATGAGTACATTTTTCCTGCTATGATAACAAAAAAAAATTTTTAAGATTGAAGAAACGGGCTTGTACTAATAACAAAGAAATTTCTCACAACCGGTAACAGACGTAATATAATCCGTTAAACAAACTTAAATTTCGAGGACTGAATATTTATATATTGCCAACCTTTTTGTATTGTCGAGTGAAAAGAGATTCTTTTACCGCTAACTAACGCTAATACGTGACAACTAAAAAAATGTGTTGTCAAACAGTTGCGTGTACAATATGAAACGTCACAGAAGACTACTTCGAGGTTTTGAACACTACCAGGCAATAGTCAATTTTGTATTCTCATTTTTCTACTGCTATAATTTCGACGAATACATTTTTCGACACATCACAGATCCGTGAAAAAAAAAAAACATTAGCTAATTATCAAGAATACACAAAAAGATTATTATCGGCTTTCTGCCATCCAAAATTGAATTCAATGAAATTATTAGTGCTCAATTGTGATCTCTACCTCGCAGTATACTTATTTTTCGATACATCTACTCACCGGAAAGTAAAAGTACGCGTTACAATCCTGTTCGGGATACTCGCCGGCTCTCGGTCTCGCACTACGGCGAAGATATTCTCGATGTCGTTGCCTTCGTGATTCCGGTGCTTCTTCGGAAAACTGTCGATCACTCGCACAATTGCGGCGCACAATCGGAGCAAGTCGCGGGACAAGTGGCGCAAGGTCACCCCGGCAGTTCTAATCGAGCGACCGGCCGACGTTTGCTTGACGCGTAGACGTTCGAGCGAGGGTTAACGGGTTAACCTTGAAAAGGAAACCTGGTGACGACCCGGTATACGCGAGGCTGGCTGTTTTGGGTGGCGCGTTTAGTGCGGCGGGAGAAGCGCGGACGCGACACACCGGAGACTCCCCGTGAGTACCACGCGAAACATAGAAATCGATAGAATGGTTCTGGCACATGCGTGCATCACAGTTTCTCCCCCCCCCCCTCCCTCCCCCTCTCTCACTCGCTTATTCCCTTGCTAGGGGAGAAACCTACGAGGACGACGACGAGCGGCGGAGGAGGCGAATACGGCGGGGGCTGCGAGCAGGAAGCGGAAGAAGAGGAAGACGCGGGCGGTAGGGTTGTAGACGTCGCCGGCGCCAAAGTAATGGGAATTTCTTTCTCGCGCGTTTGCCGTTCTACGTGTATCTCTTCTTTCCCTCTCCTTTACCTCTGCTCGTCGGCGAGCTTTTTTCCGGAACGGGAGGGCTTCGCCCTCTCTCGTACCTCTGCTCCACTCTTTACGATGATCGCGGAGCGTACATCCCTTGAAGGTGTATTACAATCGTTCGCGCAAAGAGCGCATCGTGTTAGAGATGATATTTCTTCTAAAGAACTTTGCGAGAGAGTATCTACACTTGGGAGTGATTCGCGCGTATACACTCTAAAATATCATAAAGATAATATTATTAATACGAAATAATGTTTCAATGTTTTGTATATTTACTGTGACGTAAGTATGCGAAGTTATCCTTATACTAAAAAGAACTATCCTCTTATATACTTATTAAATATACAAATAACTCTAATTATATAGATATTATAATTTTTTAATTTATCGATATCATATACGTATATGTCATCAGCCCCTTTTTGTAAAATCTTTTTTCAAAAGTAAAAAGACGAACGTTTTTGTAGAAAATATAAACCTTTTAAACCAGCTGGGTTTAAAAAGCCTTTAACATATATATCACAATATATCCTTCATATTTGTTTAATTTTTTGTTTTTTATATTTTATTTCTTATTTTTAACGTTTCTTACATTATTTTTAATTTTAATTTAATTATATATCTTGTAATATAAATAATAAAAATAATAAAAATAAATAATAAAAATTAAATTAAATTAAATAATAAAAATTAAATTAAATTAAATAATAAAATAAATAATAAAAATAAATTGTATATATATATATATATATATATATATATATAAACATATGTATAAAATATCAATAAATGTGTATATCGTGTGACGTGTACAAGACAAAGAAATTGGAATTTGCCGGTAGTACGTTAATAAACTATAAATTTACTTTAATAAAAATAAAAAAGGGACGACTATTTCTTCTCTCTCTGCAGGTTTTACGCTGTATCGTACCAAAGAGGTGCGATTCAAGTTGAGATGAAATTTGTTTCAGCTTGTTCCACTTCGCTCGAGGGTTAGTGCGACGAAATATTGCGTCGTCGGTAACGCACGACGTGACGTGGGAGAAACGATAAGGAATCAACGGTGCAGCGAAAGAGCAAACTAAAGTAGAACAAACTATGCGTAAGACAATCACGGATAAACGTGGCTGGATAAAGTCCAAGGAATTTATCGTTCGGAAAGGATAGCCGGCGGGCCACGCTTTCCGGTAAATTTCTACAGTCGTAAATTTCAGCGCGCGTACATCGGCAAATTTTCATAGAAGAGAAAAATCCAGAGATTCATTCGCCTTACAAATAAGAGTGTTTTTGCGGAGGGAAGATAAATGTCTCGCGTCCAGACGCAAAATAGTTCGCGGTTTTAAACTTGACCGCTGGAATAGGCTCAAGATTTATTTGCGCGGCTGCAGAAAAATGCGACAACGCGCGGTATTTCAAGTAGAAACTTGTGAACGTTTATTGTTCATTAAATGCAAACTTTTGCAAATAGAAATAAAAAATAGAACAAAATTTATTATTTAAGCTAGGAGCATGTATCACACATTAGGTATATTAAAATTGCATTTTAACGACAATTAGATATTAGTTCACATGTTAAGTGAAAAATTAATAATTTTAATCAAATTTTTTCTTGATGCAACTACACCGCTACCGTGAAATTTCTTCCATTAACAGAAATTATTTGCAGACTCGTAAGACGTAAATATCGCGTAAGAGGCATTGAGATTATGTGAGCTTAAAAATAAATTTAAAAACATTGCTCTAATCATAATCGTACAAACTCGGAGATTCGATCAATCCGATTAGACTGCGTAATAAAACTGAAATTGATATTGATGAATTACGGCAGACGGAGCAAAGTAATAAATAGTGGATAAAGTTCTATGGCGATCAAACAGATTCAGACTACTTTGAAAGCAATTGTAAAATGCACCGAGCTACGTCAGACTGAAAATGTTGAAAAACAGAAAGAAGAAGCGTATCGTCCTATAGTAAAAGTCGAGAGATAGAGGAGAGATCTGGAGAAATTGCTGGAACATAGCCAGGTTGTATTTTCAAATGGACACCAATGCTTGCTACTGTAGACTCGTGCCAGAAAGAATTAAACAGCATCCTTTAAATCGCGAACGACGATCGCGTATCTCGTGGTAAGTTTCGTCTAATGGGATGGCTCGATCTCGGCGAGCAAGTTCGGTAATTGTAGAGCTGCATTGTGTTTTTGAAAATAATTCACGTTGTAAGCATTTGTATAACGATAACATTTCGCTCAAGATATATGATTCGATGAATAGATACAATTCATGCACAATTCATACAATTCGACGATGCGCGTTACCCTCGCTCATTTAGATGCTTATCGAAGAAACGCCAGTTTCTCGGGTAAGAGAACGCCGCGGGGGAAAAATGAACGCGCGGCACCGAAGGAGAGAGAGATCTCGATGTGGGATGCAGGTTTCACGGTGTCATGGCAACACCCGTCGAGAACGTCTTTGGCTCCCCGTTACACTGCCAACGGGGCTGACTGGGAAAGAAAAAGAGAGAATGCGCCACGTTGAAGAAGCGCGGGCGGCTCCTTCAAAAGGAGAATCGGCCACTCGATCGAGTTCCCATCCGGCGTGATGCTTGCGCCTCTCGCCGTCTTATCGGGCGGACGGTGGCGTGTGCTGAGCATATTGGAAAAGCGATAAGAAAGAAGGCCAGGAATTATACGTTGCTCCAACATTCATCACCGCATTTCGCGCGATTTCATGAAAAGATCTTACCGTGTCAATTATTAGCTATCTATCAATTTTTTTTTTTTATTGTCGAATGTAAAATTGTTTAAAGATATATTACTTTTCTGACAAAATTTCAAAAATTTTGCTTTCGTCGCATTAATTATTAAAATCTGTCTTAACTAAACTATTAAACTTTTTTCAAAATTTTATTTTGAAGAGCCAAGTACGACAAACTAAAGCAAGCGGTAGAAAGTTCAGATTTTAATAAATAAAAAATGTGATTATTTTTTCTTTTAGCTTTTCCATCATATCTTCTGGACACAAAGTTAAAGCCTCAATGTTGTTATTTAGGAAAACATCATTGTCACTTATATGTATGAACGATAGAGCACGTATATTTCTTATGTACGTTAAAATAGAATTATATGATATATCAATAATCAGAAATAATTTTATACAATAAAGGTTTTAAAATAATTTAATAAGACCCGCGGTCATCGAAAATATCTCTTCCTATTTTAAATTAAATTTAGGATACATTTTTTCAAGAGAGAGAAAGAAAAAGAATGCATTTCAATTTTGTTCATAATAAACCAGAATAAATTAATAACAAACGTATTGTATTCTCGTTTCCGGACGAGGATATCCAGTAAAACAATATTGTTACAATATTTGCATCAATGTATTGCACTTTCATCAAATCTTTTTTTTATTTTTTTTTTTAGTTAATCCATCAACTGAAAGCCGCGCGCGTATCGTTGCCGAACGCAATGTGTCATATTTCGGTTCATGCACTCGGGCGAATTTAGGATGTGTGCGCGAGGGACCGAACGTGCGATTTGAGTCTGACAAATCTGAATTGTAAATTTGGATGCAATTAAAAGTGTATCACCGGCAGCGACGGTAGCCCTGTCGCGCGCGCGGATGGCTGGGGTTTGAATCCGCAATTAAGGAGAAACATTATATAACGATCGCCGTAGAAGAAGGGTCGAGGGTATATCGGGTTCTCGCTATACAAGTTTTTCCTTCACCGCAGAAAAATTAGCGTCCGCAGATCGCGATACAACCAATAATTATTGGCCAATAAAAGCCGTATAGGCTCTCGCGCATACAAATTACATCTCGCTCGGAATTATGCGTTGCAAATTTACGCGGCTGTCAAAATTAATTATCTAGTCTCGATGAAAAAAATAATTAGTTGTTTATTTATCGTTAATGTGATTTTGCTGCATGATATTGTGAAAGAGAATGCAGTTTTAGCCATATAAATCTTTGATAATAGGTTGTTCACACACAAAGGTTGCAAAACATATTTTAAAAAAAATATATATGTATATACATATTGATGTATCATACCGATAAAGCAAAGTTTCTCCTCTTTACGCATTTTGATAGATGTGTTATAGTTTCCTTTTTTGCGTATATTAGCCTATTAGCCTATTTTTATTTTATCACTCGATTGCGTTTCGCAAAGTGCGTTTCTTGATGCGCTTCAAAACTGAAAGAGTGTCCTCACTAGGTACCTAAATTTAAGCCGGTGTAAATGTGGATCGTATGAAGTGACTTATCGAAGTGGCAAATTTCATTAAAGTGGAAAATTGCCAGTAAGCGAACACGTCGATATAGGTCGTTCATTGTACTAGTCACTGATAGCAAGGAAATAGAGCATGTGATAAGGTATCGCGCATTCTAGTTTTGTCGCGTTAATAATATTTATAACAAACGTAAATTAAATAATAATAAATTTTTAACGAAATTAAAACTTGCACAAAAGGTATACGTTTATATTTTATATTCTATTTTCACTGCCTTGATGTTATTTCTCTTATCAAGCAACTAGAGAAGCTAATGTATTGATTACACAGGTAACAGGTTTAATCGAGCTTCTCGTTTACCTTCAACATATGCCTGAAGCGTGTAAACATTCTATCACCTCGCAAGTCATAATATACTGTTGCATATAGAACGTTATCATGATAATAACACAACAACAAATCATTTTATTTACTTCCTCCATTCAAGTTTCACAAATGACAATTATTATAATTATTATTTTATTTTATTACCAATTAGATCGAAATATTGTGGAATTAATAGTACGGACATTTATAAAGTTTTTATGAACTTTAAATGATATAATCATTTATTTTTCATTTTTTTTTGTACAAATTTTATTAATCTATTATAATCATTTTTTTAAAAATCTTTTTTTGCACAAACATTAGATTATAGAATAGATATTACTTATAATTCTTGTCGCATACAATTGTTTTTTATATAATTGAATTATTCTGTCATTTCTGGGGAAAAATCCTTCGTACGAATGTTGATAGAAACCAGAAGTCACATGCAAAGTAAACATTTGTTGTTCTTTCTCGAACATTATACGGCAAGTGAGATAGCGTATTATGTATCGAACAACGTGTTCAAGTCTGGAAGTGATGATTGTTAGACGATGTTTCAGACAGTTTTATGGCGATGCCGAGAAATAATCCACGTTTCGGGATCGTCTTCTCAAGCCTGTTTGTTATTCCAGCCCTATCACAGCGACAGAGCTACGAAGAAAGAAACGCGAGATCTGTCCTCGTAGCATGATTTTAGAATTTTAGATCATGGATGTGGCTTGTTAAATCGTCAACTCTAGGATCCGTAGTATTTTTTACAGCTTATTTTGGATTTCTTAAAAAAAACTTTAACCACTTAAATTTTGAGATAGAATTTAAATATAATATATAATTTATCTTCATATATAAATATATAATACGAATAAGAATGTGTATACAAAATGTGCTTTTATATAAATACTAAAACTATATTAAAACGAACAAGTTGATAAATTGATAAGGCTCTAAATTAAAAATTACAACTTTAAATTTTAAATTAGAACGATTAATCAAAAAAGTGATAAACTAAAGGCACAAATATATTACATATACAATATTTTTGTCGCAACTTGTTTGTGCATTATTTAAAAAATTCTTTTCAAAAAAGAAAATATCGTTTGCTCTAACAAAAAAAACGTGCTTTTGCAAATCACTATTTTATATTTAAAAAACTTTGAATGACATTAAAGCGAAAACTTTAAAAGAATTTATTTAAAAAATATGAAATATTACCGCGTAATATGATTTTATGAAAGCACCATTCATTCCCTAATGAGAATGGAATAAAAAAAGATTTTGCGCGATGAGAAAACAAAGCTTCGGACATAAATGAAAAAGATGATGTAAAGAAAGAGAAGAAGAAATAAAAATCAGCATTGACTTTGTCACGCCTTCTTATAAGACTAAAAGCCACAACTGGATGTATTAACGAAGTCGCGCACTTTGACACATAGGGGCGACGACTGCGTAATTTTTAATTACTGGAAAGAATTGCGGTCTTATCCGTCTCGGTTTTTTTTTTTCTCAGTCTCGTATTCATGGATACTGAGTGCTCATATTACGTATGTAAATACTTTGCGTATGCTTATGTGCAATCTACATGCGTGTTCTGTGCGATTTCTTGCTTCGAAATGCGCGTTTTTATACTCTACTGCTGATTTGCGATAATAAAATACGTTGAACATTTAGAAGTAAAATGCACATTTTGTAATAAATCAACCATTTTAGATTTAATTTAATTCAATTTCAATTTGATGTAAATATTATTTATATTAACCCATTATGTGTGTGAGTCTATATCTTATACCTCGTAAAGATTAATACTGAAATTATTTAAAAGATATTAATTGTGAATTAACATTAAAATTATTTTGTAAAATCATGTCCATTAAAAATTAATATTTATTTGAAAGAAATCAATTATGCAAAGATATTATTCGAGAAAATATATTTACAGCTATATTTATTGTAAATAATATGAAATTAAATCTTTGAATTGCTAAGAATATTTGCATACATGTTTAAATATTTTATAAATAAGAGAAAAGTAATTTTAAGGAAAATATCACACATTTTCCTTAATTCCATAATATACTTTATGCAACTTGGAAGGATTAACAATGTATCGTAAAAGTCACATAATTTTCTTAAAAGATACCATGTTGAAATGTTTCGTTCCACGACTTCGCGCAGAATCAATGATGGCACATCGACTCTTGTCATGTTTTCTTTTTGTCATCATATTTTTCACTTTCCGCATTCTTTCTTTCTTTCTTTCTTTTTTTCTTTCTTGCTCGTTGCGCGTGAGATCGTGAAGCGAAATTCATTACAAGAATGCAACTGCGTTTTATTGATAAGAAATAGTATTGCTATTTCTGATATACATATATATTCATTGTATTGAACCGTAGATAACATTTCATCGAGTCTTTTCGTGTTGATCTAGCTTTCCTTATTTCTTAAATGTGTTTTTTTTTTTCAGAGAAATGTGATGAGATTGTTTTTAAATAATTTTTAAATCGACTTAATATATTGACATTTAAAATTAAGAGTAAGCTTAAAGTATTATTTCTATCATATTCATGAAAAATTAAAATAAAATTATAGATTTGGCCAATTGCAAAATAAAATGCATAACGCGAGATTTAAGTTTTAAATTCTTTATCGATAATTTTATGACACAAACTCTATGAGGCGACAGATCTCATTCACTTTGTAACTTGCACTTTTTGTTATCGACATATTCTCATCTTGAAAGTTCAGGACTAACGACAGTCGAGAAGGGAGAGTCCTTGCAAGGCAGTCGAATTAAAGGATTAAAGGATATGTGCGCTTTGACGTTCTCGTGTCGCGCTACTTTCTTTCTCAGCGTTTTATGATAGAAGCAATGCTTTACAAATAGGTTTGTATTTTTTTTTTCTACCATGCGATCGTTCTCTCTTTATCCCGCTTTTCCTTACAGTTTCTCATTCACACTCTCGTTTTACCACTTCACTTTTCTTCTCTTTCTCGCGCTTCCTTTTTGTCACATTTTTTCCCTCCATACATAATCCACGAAGCTTCATTTATTTTCCTTTGAGGTTGTTTTCCTCGAATCGCCCTTGCGCAGTTCGCATGAGCGTTAAATATCATCCGTGTGAAATGGGATGCGCCGCTGCATCCTTTTCGAGAAGCTCGTGTACTGCAATATCGCATGACTTTGCCCCGCGTGCGCGGACCGCTTGACAAGACGAAAAATTGAAGATTTGAGATGAAAGGAAATCGGAGAAAGTCGAGCCGAAAAAAAATGATGGCGCTTAAGCTCCGGTTATTTATAAATTTCACGAACATTACACGCATACATGTATGGTACAAATCGGCTTGAAAATATTCCCGTCAAAATATAAAAATCAATTTTTTCTATGAATATAAAATATTTTATATACATTACATATACATATATAAAACCCTGTTAATTATATTCAATTTTCTTTTATTTATTTGCATAAAATTATATTACTATAATTTGATTAATGCTATTATTACGAAAGAAAGTTGTCATTACGCAGATAAGACGTGGATAGCGGCGCGATTATTTTTAATCCAATGAATGCAAACGAAAGCCGCTATTGTATATGCGTAGTCTTGAAATTACATCACGGAAATTTGAATCCCGATACATATAACAGAGTTCCCTTCCCGCCTCTCTGCGAATCCCGCGCGAACCGCCCCATGGGAGAGGGTGCTCGCCGTTGTACGCCAAAACGGTATGCCAAATCGAATGTGACGTTATAATGGAAGCGGCATTAGTGGTTTTACCCGGCAGCTTCGAAACGAGAATTACGATGGAAATGTCGCCGCCTCCTTGAAATCGCACTGAGATACCGTCTCCCTTTCTCTGCAAAAAAGACGCCGCGAGCTGAATACGCGATCAAAACTATTGATCAAACGAATACCGAGGAATAAACTTGTATGCGTGCGATACAATAACGACGACAATAATTATGCCGGAGGGTTGACACGTAACGAACAATTATTCATGGAACGATAAGAGCCAGTCTCTGGAATAAGTTAAAATTATGTTTCAAGTCATTAATTAAAAAAAAAAAATCAAATATAATTATGATTATAATTTTAACGAGATAAAATGCAAAAAGTATTGTAAATCCGATTATTGAAATATCTCTCGATTTTTTAACTGATAGATACACATACACACAATCCAGAATAATACTTTAGTCTTTGAATTAGTAAAAAGACATTTGTTCAGCTCGAAAATCTTGAAATACTTAGATTCTGACTATATCAGTTTATTTTTTGAATATGCAATAAAAGAATTCGAGAAGTAATTATTACATAACTAAATATAATTGTTATAGCATTGGTAAATTCTTACGCGTACAGATACAACTAGTACGTTACGCAGCAGGTGATCCTTGGCAAACCCTTAACACGACTAGCACTCGGAGTAAAGAGCGAATCACCGCTTTGCTACCACCGGCGGAGCCCACGATTGTCCGCATATTTGACAAGAGCTACGGGAGCCACATAAAGGTCAAAAACGAAGTAACGATTTTGTCATTACAAAGCGCTGGCGCGCGCGCAAATTTCCGACATTTCTTCGGACCCCTTGTGAGTAATTGGTCGCCGCAGGGGGGCTGAAGTCGCTCTCTTCGTTATCGTCTCGTACGTTTCGGTAGTTGCATGCGTACGAACCGGAACAACCACCGGCAACCCGCAATTTCGAAACTGCTTCTCGAGATCGGAGCAGGACCGTACGTATGTCCGTTCCGCCGTGATGTCACGAGCAACGTGAATCGCCCTCAAACGGAATGATAGGAGGGTAATCTGGTGTGCGTGCCTGCGAGCAATCGCGAATCAAAGAAAGTAATCGGATTAACTCGAGGGTGGAATAGCGCAAACGATTTAATCCACGAACTTGGGATGGAATTTACGTTGCTCTCGCCGTTCGATTGCCAGCGCAAATTTGTTTGTTTGAGAATCGGACGCGTGTTCATCCAAGATATGAAATGTATTGATAACAAAAGAAAGCGATTTCTTTATAAAATTAAATTGTGTTATCGTTGGAACAATTATTTTAAAATTGAAAAGCCGAAAGGCACAAATAAATATATCTCTTTTAAAGAAATATAATTGCGTATAAATTACAATAAATTTTTTTACGTGTAACTCTCTGTCTAACGATTATAGGATACCTCTGTGTAAGAATAAAAAGTGCGCCATGAAATTCAATAAAATGCACGCGCTCTAGTAAAAAATGCAGTTATAAAAGATCTTTCATCGCGGACGAGTAATCCGCTTTGCCGTGAACTCAGAGATATTCCCTAAAAGTCTCGTAAAGATTTGGCGGTCCTAGAGATGAATCAACTATGAATCCAGCACTCGCATCTGCATCGTAGTCCTCACGATCGCGTTTCTCTCTTTTTCTTTTTTTCTCGTTACACTCCGATTTCTAATTCTAGCATCGATACCTCCTTTCGCTGAAGTACGACGTCAGTGTCAGTCATGAGAGTGACAACCACCGGGAATCGGAATCGGGAAGAAAAAAAGCTTAGCCTCGACCGCGCGCGGGTCTCCCATTGTCAAGAAACGTCAGTTCCCGCGTCTCCCTCTCGACGCGGGTCCCACTCCATTGACGATTCGAACAGAGGCGAAGTGTCGACGGTATGGGCCGGGGTGTTGCGCCGATTCGAACCTCGTACTCGACGCGGACTCCATTCATAGCCTCACATAATGGCTGCGATAGAATATACAGAGGGGTACGGAGAGGGAGAGGCGGTAGAGATAGAACCCAGGCGTCAAACGCGGTCGTCATGACAGAGGTGGATTCGCGTGTGAGCGCTTGTGTCCTGTGGGACACAGAACGTGCTCTACTCTCCACGAGCTCTATGAGAGGCCGAGAGCACTGACGCTCTAGAACCAAGTCCAGAGCGAGGGGTGCCGGCGACGCCCGTCGCGTTGACGCGTAAGCGGAAATATACGTCGATATTCCTCCTCCATTTCCCCCTCACCGTTCAATCTCTCTCTCTCTCTCTCTCTCTCTCTCTCTCTCTCTCTCTCTCTCTCTCTCTCTCTCTCTCTCTCTCTCTCT